>CM042229.1:19393432-19413432 GCA_023566465.1 Cottus gobio | reverse complement strand
GTGGGACCGCCCCTGTCTCTTGTCCCTGTGGGGGCTGGGGTGTTGTTTAAATGTGACACATCTGGCGCACAAACACACACACACACACACACACACACACACACACACACACACACACACACACACACACACACCTGTCTCCTGTGGGACGCACCTGTCTCTTGTCCCTGTCGGGGTTGGAGCGTTGTTTAAATGTGACACATCTGGCGCACAAACAGACATACACAAACAGACACACACACACACACACACACACACACACACACTCACACACACACACACACACACACACACACACACACACACCTGTCTCCTGTGGGACGCCCCTGTGTCTTGTCCCTGTCGGGGTTGGGGCGTTGTTTAAATGTGACACATCTGGCGCACAAACCGACACACACACACAAACACACTCACACACACACACAAACACACTCACACACACACACACACACACACACACACACACACACACACCTGTCTCCTGTGGGACACCCCTGTCTCCTGTGGGACCGCCCCTGTCTCTTGTCCCTGTGGGGGCTGGGGTGTTGTTTAAATGTGACACATCTGGCGCACAAACAGACACACACAAACACACTCACACACACACACACACACACACACCTGTCTCCTGTGGGACACCCCTGTCTCCTGCGGGACCGCCCCTGTCTCTTGTCCCTGTCGGGGTTGGGGCGTTGTTTAAATGTGACACATCTGGCGCACAAACACACACACACACACACACACACACACACACACACACACACACACACACACACACACACCTGTCTCCTGTGGGACGCACCTGTCTCTTGTCCCTGTCGGGGTTGGAGCGTTGTTTAAATGTGACACATCTGGCGCACAAACAGACATACACAAACAGACACACACACACACACACACACACACACACACACACACCTGTCTCCTGTGGGACGCCCCTGTGTCTTGTCCCTGTCGGGGTTGGGGCGTTGTTTAAATGTGACACATCTGGCGCACAAACCGACACACACACACACACACACACACACACACACACACACACACACACACACACACACACACACACACACACACACACCTGTCTCCTGTGGGACACCCCTGTCTCCTGTGGGACCGCCCCTGTCTCTTGTCCCTGTGGGGGCTGGGGCTTTGTTTAAATGTGACACATCTGGCGCACAAACAGACACACACAAACACACTCACACACACACACACACACACACACACACACACACACACACACACACACACACACATACACACACACACACACACACACCTGTCTCCTGTGGGACACCCCTGTCTTTTGTCTCAGTGGGGGCTGGGGCGTTGTTTAAATGTGACACTTCTGGCGCACAAACCGACACACACACACAAACACACTCACACACACACACAAACACACTCACACACACACCTGTCTCCTGTGGGACACCCCTGTCTCCTGTGGGACCGCCCCTGTCTCTTGTCCCTGTCGGGGTTGGGGCTTTGTTTAAATGTGACACATCTGGCGCACAAACACACACACACACACACACACACACACACACACACACACCTGTCTCCTGTGGGACGCACCTGTCTCTTGTCCCTGTCGGGGTTGGAGCGTTGTTTAAATGTGACACATCTGGCGCACAAACAGACATACACAAACAGACACACACACACACACACACACACACACACACACACACACACACACACACACACACACCTGTCTCCTGTGGGACGCCCCTGTGTCTTGTCCCTGTCGGGGTTGGGGCGTTGTTTAAATGTGACACATCTGGCGCACAAACCGACACACACACACAAACACACTCACACACACACACAAACACACTCACACACACACACACACACACACACACACACACACACACACACACACACACCTGTCTCCTGTGGGACACCCCTGTCTCCTGTGGGACCGCCCCTGTCTCTTGTCCCTGTGGGGGCTGGGGTGTTGTTTAAATGTGACACATCTGGCGCACAAACAGACACACACAAACACACTCACACACACACACACACACACACACACACACACATACACACAAACACACACACACCTGTCTCCTGTGGGACACCCCTGTCTTTTGTCTCAGTGGGGGCTGGGGCGTTGTTTAAATGTGACACTTCTGGCGCACAAACCGACACACACACACAAACACACTCACACACACACACACACACACACACACACACACACACCTGTCTCCTGTGGGACACCCCTGTCTCCTGTGGGACCGCCCCTGTCTCTTGTCCCTGTGGGGGCTGGGGCTTTGTTTAAATGTGACACATCTGGCGCACAAACAGACACACACAAACACACTCACACACACACACACACACACACACACATACACACACACACACACACCTGTCTCCTGTGGGACACCCCTGTCTTTTGTCTCAGTGGGGCGTTGTTTAAATGTGACACTTCTGGCGCACAAACCGACACACACACACAAACACACTCACACACACACACACACACACACAGTCTTGTCTTCCTCCTTTGTGGGACCAAAACTTGTTTTACCCAAATGTGGGGCCCCCCCTTTCCAGTGGTTCTACACCTCTGTAAAAAATCAGGCAGCATAAGAAAAAAATCTATATCATATATATCACTTGAATTTACCAAAATTATAAACTTTTTTTTTTGTGCTAGTTTTTTTGTTACTTTGTGGGGCTTTGTTTCTAGCATTCACAACTTGTGGGGTCCATTTTCACACACACATTTAGATATCAAGGTTTTCTATCTTAGCTGGCCACACATTTCTAGTTTATATATCTTAGCAAGGCACACTATCTGGAAGGAACAATGCTTACCATTGTTTTTTTAATAACACACATATACAAAAAGAAAGTTTTTCAGCCCTCACTCATCCTCAAAGAAAACATGAACATTTGTCTATTGACACATTTTAATAAACATGTTCTGGGCAAAAGACAGAACTTTGATAAACATGTTCTGGGCAAAAGACTATGGGGTCAGATCGGTCTCATAATTCACAAATGCACACAGAACAATTCACAAATATATTTTATTTACAAATGCACACAGAACAATTCACAAATATATTTGATTTACAAATGCACACAGAAGGATTTACAAATACATTTGACAAATAAATGTGACTCACAAATGCACACAGATCGAATTACAAATACATTCCAATGCACAAATGTGGATTTGTATGTATTTATTTGTGGCTCGCACTGCATTCGTGTGTAAATCGCTACACATTCGTGTGTGGGTTTTTTGAGACTCCTGACGTCGCCAGATCCACAAATGCGTTTTTTCAACATGGACCTATCTGTAGCCAATCAGATGTCGCCCTCATTGTCAACCAATCACATCACTGCTGTCCTGTCGTTGCGGAAGCAGCTCTGGAAGCGGCCGTCATTCAGACGCAGTTGTGGGACTTCGGATAATATTATGAACCCAGACACGGGGGAGTTTGATGGTCCGACGTTTGAGGGACTTCCACAACAAGTATAAAGCAGAACTAGTGGTTAGTTCAATATATATTTAAACTATATGTGGTTAAATCGCGGCATTCACTTAATTTGCACCGGAAAGGGGGCGTGGCTTATCTCGTCACTTATCTCTGTAAAATGAGTTACCATTTCCGCGATCCAGAAAGAAAGAATACATACATTATTCTTATATGAACACAGACACGGGGGCGTTTGATTATCCACTGTTTGAGGGACTTCCACAACAAGTACAAAGCAGAACTAGTGGTTAGTTCAATGGTGGAGGCTGAAGTGTGTTGAGCACTGAACCCCCAGTTGCTCCCCGGGGCGCCTCACGGCAGCACACTGCTCCTTAACTACATAGGATGGGTTAAATGCAGAGAATAATATCCCTAAAGGACTTAATAAAGGATAATTTATGTATTCTTTCTTTCTGGATGGCGGAAATGGTAACTGTTGTTATAGAGATAAGTCACAGCGATAAGCCACGTCCCCTTTGTGTGGGTGTGTGAGGTTAAAACGCCAGGGCCCCTTAAGGATAGACTAGAAACCAACATGTGTAAGGCTGTTATCTCTTAACAACATATTAGGGCCTTCAATGGAGCATGTTAAAGATAACTTTTTTTAAACATGCACCATCTTAGTAGGTATACAATTACACTTGTAATAACTTGAGATTAGATTCTAAAATGTGTTGTTAAAAGGATGTAAAGTCACTTACAGTTTAAATAAAACGACAGGGCCCCATAAGGATATAAAAACCAGAATGTGTGTGTGTGTGGTTAACTGGCTCTATGGCTACAATGCTAGATATATGCGTTTCAGATTAAGTCTGATCCCTCAATCTGAAGTCAATCAAATAACAACGAGTAACCTGACTGACACGCTGCATCAGAAGAGCATTGTGAACACATCCCTATGTTGATAATAGAACCACATAGTCTACAGGTCAACATAAATACTTGGTGTAAACAGTGTGTACACCACTCCTTTACCTGGGCTGTTGCTTCTTCTGTGTGATTCCTCATGGGAAGTCAGATCTGAAGGAAATGTCTCCATCTCTATTGCCACAGCAGCAGCCTGATAGTTTGTCACCTGGAATTCAGATTGAAAACAAGGATGCATTAAGAATTTATAGTAATGGTGTTTGGGAAGATATTTACAAGTTACAAAAGTTAGCTTATGTGAAAACAGTTTCTAAAACAGCATATAACTTAAAGCTGAGTGAGTGGGATGGTCTATTCTTGAGGTCTAACATGTCTCACAACAACATATAAGGGGCTGGACTGGTTCATAACCAAAATATCCTCTTTAAACACACAACAGGTAACAAAGTGTAACATTACATATATAATAAACGGAGATTAGACTCTAAAATGGGTTGTTAAAATTATGTAAATTCACTTATGCTTTGAATAAAACGCCAGGGCCCCATAAGGATAGACTAGAAACCAACATGTGTGAGGTTATCTATCAACAACATATTAGGGCATGCAATGGGGAATGTTCAAACTACCTCTTTTAAACATGCAACAGCTCAGTAAGTGTACAATTACACCTGCAATAACTTGAGGTTGGATCCTGAAATGTGTTGTTTGAATGATATAAAGTCACTTATAGTTTGAATAAAACGCCAGGGCCCCATAAGGATAGACTAGAAACCAACATGTGTAAGGCTGTTAACTCTTAACAACATATTAGGGCCTCCAATTGAGCATGTTAAAAATAACTTTTTTAAACATGCACCATCTTAGTAGGTATACAATTACACTTGTAATACCTTGAGATTACATTCTAAAATGTGTTGTTAAAATGATGTAAAGTCACTTATAGTTTAAATAAAACGACAGGGCCCCATAAGGATATAAAAACCAGAATGTGTGTGTGTGGTTAACTGGCTCTATGGCTACAATGCTAGATATATGCGTTTCAGATTAAGTCTGATCCCTCAATCTGAAGTCAATCAAATAACAACGAGTAACCTGACTGACACGCTGCATCAGAAGAGCATTGTGAACACATCCCTATGTTGATAATAGAACCACATAGTCTACAGGTCAACATAAATACTTGGTGTAAACAGTGTGTACACCACTCCTTTACCTGGGCTGTTGCTTCTTCTGTGTGATTCCTCATGGGAAGTCAGATCTGAAGGAAATGTCTCCATCTCTATTGCCACAGCAGCAGCCTGATAGTTTGTCACCTGGAATTCAGATTGAAAACAAGGACGCATTAAGAATTTATAGTAATGGTGTTTGGGAAGATATTTACAAGTTACAAAAGTTAGCTTATGTGAAAACAGTTTCTAAAACAGCATATAACTTAAAGCTGAGTGAGTGGGATGGTCTATTCTTGAGGTCTAACATGTCTCACAACAACATATAAGGGGCTGGACTGGTTCATAACCAAAATATCCTCTTTAAACACACAACAGGTAACAAAGTGTAACATTACATATATAATAAACGGAGATTAGACTCTAAAATGGGTTGTTAAAATTATGTAAATTCACTTATGCTTTGAATAAAACGCCAGGGCCCCATAAGGATAGACTAGAAACCAACATGTGTGAGGTTATCTATCAACAACATATTAGGGCATGCAATGGGGAATGTTCAAACTACCTCTTTTAAACATGCAACAGCTCAGTAAGTGTACAATTACACCTGCAATAACTTGAGGTTGGATCCTGAAATGTGTTGTTTGAATGATATAAAGTCACTTATAGTTTGAATAAAACGCCAGGGCCCCATAAGGATAGACTAGAAACCAACATGTGTAAGGCTGTTAACTCTTAACAACATATTAGGGCCTCCAATTGAGCATGTTAAAAATAACTTTTTTAAACATGCACCATCTTAGTAGGTATACAATTACACTTGTAATACCTTGAGATTACATTCTAAAATGTGTTGTTAAAATGATGTAAAGTCACTTATAGTTTAAATAAAACGACAGGGCCCCATAAGGATATAAAAACCAGAATGTGTGTGTGTGGTTAACTGGCTCTATGGCTACAATGCTAGATATATGCGTTTCAGATTAAGTCTGATCCCTCAATCTGAAGTCAATCAAATAACAACGAGTAACCTGACTGACACGCTGCATCAGAAGAGCATTGTGAACACATCCCTATGTTGATAATAGAACCACATAGTCTACAGGTCAACATAAATACTTGGTGTAAACAGTGTGTACACCACTCCTTTACCTGGGCTGTTGCTTCTTCTGTGTGATTCCTCATGGGAAGTCAGATCTGAAGGAAATGTCTCCATCTCTATTGCCACAGCAGCAGCCTGATAGTTTGTCACCTGGAATTCAGATTGAAAACAAGGACGCATTAAGAATTTATAGTAATGGTGTTTGGGAAGATATTTACAAGTTACAAAAGTTAGCTTATGTGAAAACAGTTTCTAAAACAGCATATAACTTAAAGCTGAGTGAGTGGGATGGTCTATTCTTGAGGTCTAACATGTCTCACAACAACATATAGGGGGCTGGACTGGTTCATAACCAAAATATCCTTTTTAAACACACAACAGGTAACAAAGTGTAACATTACATATATAATAAATGGAGATTAGACTCTAAAATGGGTTGTTAAAATTATGTACATTCACTTATGCTTTGAATAAAATGCCAGGGCCCCATAAGGATAGACTAGAAACCAACATGTGTGAGGTTATCTATCAACAACATATTAGGGCCTGCAATGGGGAATGTTCAAACTACCTCTTTTATACATGCAACAGCTCAGTAAGTGTACAATTACACCTGCAATAACTTGAGGTTGGATCCTGAAATGTGTTGTTTGAATGATATAAAGTCACTTATAGTTTGAATAAAACGTCAGGGCCCCATAAGGATAGACTAGAAACCAACATGTGTACGGCTGTTAACTCTTAACAACATATTAGGGCCTCCAATGGAGCATGTTAAAAATAACTTTTTTAAACATGCACCATCTTAGTAGGTATACAATTACACTTGTAATACCTTGAGATTACATTCTAAAATGTGTTGTTAAAATGATGTAAAGTCACTTATAGTTTAAATAAAACGACAGGGCCCCATAAGGATATAAAAACCAGAATGTGTGTGTGTGGTTAACTGGCTCTATGGCTACAATGCTAGATATATGCGTTTCAGATTAAGTCTGATCCCTCAATCTGAAGTCAATCAAATAACAACGAGTAACCTGACTGACACACTGCATCAGAAGAGCATTGTGAACACATCCCTATGTTGATAATAGAACCACATAGTCTACAGGTCAACATAAATACTTGGTGTAAACAGTGTGTACACCACTCCTTTACCTGGGCTGTTGCTTCTTCTGTGTGATTCCTCATGGGAAGTCAGATCTGAAGGAAATGTCTCCATCTCTATTGCCACAGCAGCAGCCTGATAGTTTGTCACCTGGAATTCAGATTGAAAACAAGGACGCATTAAGAATTTATAGTAATGGTGTTTGGGAAGATATTTACAAGTTACAAAAGTTAGCTTATGTGAAAACAGTTTCTAAAACAGCATATAACTTAAAGCTGAGTGAGTGGGATGGTCTATTCTTGAGGTCTAACATGTCTCACAACAACATATAAGGGGCTGGACTGGTTCATAACCAAAATATCCTCTTTAAACACACAACAGGTAACAAAGTGTAACATTACATATATAATAAACGGAGATTAGACTCTAAAATGGGTTGTTAAAATTATGTAAATTCACTTATGCTTTGAATAAAACGCCAGGGCCCCATAAGGATAGACTAGAAACCAACATGTGTGAGGTTATCTATCAACAACATATTAGGGCATGCAATGGGGAATGTTCAAACTACCTCTTTTAAACATGCAACAGCTCAGTAAGTGTACAATTACACCTGCAATAACTTGAGGTTGGATCCTGAAATGTGTTGTTTGAATGATATAAAGTCACTTATAGTTTGAATAAAACGCCAGGGCCCCATAAGGATAGACTAGAAACCAACATGTGTAAGGCTGTTAACTCTTAACAACATATTAGGGCCTCCAATTGAGCATGTTAAAAATAACTTTTTTAAACATGCACCATCTTAGTAGGTATACAATTACACTTGTAATACCTTGAGATTACATTCTAAAATGTGTTGTTAAAATGATGTAAAGTCACTTATAGTTTAAATAAAACGACAGGGCCCCATAAGGATATAAAAACCAGAATGTGTGTGTGTGGTTAACTGGCTCTATGGCTACAATGCTAGATATATGCGTTTCAGATTAAGTCTGATCCCTCAATCTGAAGTCAATCAAATAACAACGAGTAACCTGACTGACACGCTGCATCAGAAGAGCATTGTGAACACATCCCTATGTTGATAATAGAACCACATAGTCTACAGGTCAACATAAATACTTGGTGTAAACAGTGTGTACACCACTCCTTTACCTGGGCTGTTGCTTCTTCTGTGTGATTCCTCATGGGAAGTCAGATCTGAAGGAAATGTCTCCATCTCTATTGCCACAGCAGCAGCCTGATAGTTTGTCACCTGGAATTCAGATTGAAAACAAGGACGCATTAAGAATTTATAGTAATGGTGTTTGGGAAGATATTTACAAGTTACAAAAGTTAGCTTATGTGAAAACAGTTTCTAAAACAGCATATAACTTAAAGCTGAGTGAGTGGGATGGTCTATTCTTGAGGTCTAACATGTCTCACAACAACATATAGGGGGCTGGACTGGTTCATAACCAAAATATCCTTTTTAAACACACAACAGGTAACAAAGTGTAACATTACATATATAATAAATGGAGATTAGACTCTAAAATGGGTTGTTAAAATTATGTACATTCACTTATGCTTTGAATAAAATGCCAGGGCCCCATAAGGATAGACTAGAAACCAACATGTGTGAGGTTATCTATCAACAACATATTAGGGCCTGCAATGGGGAATGTTCAAACTACCTCTTTTATACATGCAACAGCTCAGTAAGTGTACAATTACACCTGCAATAACTTGAGGTTGGATCCTGAAATGTGTTGTTTGAATGAAATAAAGTCACTTATAGTTTGAATAAAACGTCAGGGCCCCATAAGGATAGACTAGAAACCAACATGTGTACGGCTGTTAACTCTTAACAACATATTAGGGCCTCCAATGGAGCATGTTAAAAATAACTTTTTTAAACATGCACCATCTTAGTAGGTATACAATTACACTTGTAATACCTTGAGATTACATTCTAAAATGTGTTGTTAAAATGATGTAAAGTCACTTATAGTTTAAATAAAACGACAGGGCCCCATAAGGATATAAAAACCAGAATGTGTGTGTGTGGTTAACTGGCTCTATGGCTACAATGCTAGATATATGCGTTTCAGATTAAGTCTGATCCCTCAATCTGAAGTCAATCAAATAACAACGAGTAACCTGACTGACACACTGCATCAGAAGAGCATTGTGAACACATCCCTATGTTGATAATAGAACCACATAGTCTACAGGTCAACATAAATACTTGGTGTAAACAGTGTGTACACCACTCCTTTACCTGGGCTGTTGCTTCTTCTGTGTGATTCCTCATGGGAAGTCAGATCTGAAGGAAATGTCTCCATCTCTATTGCCACAGCAGCAGCCTGATAGTTTGTCACCTGGAATTCAGATTGAAAACAAGGATGCATTAAGAATTTATAGTAATGGTGTTTGGGAAGATATTTACAAGTTACAAAAGTTAGCTTATGTGAAAACAGTTTCTAAAACAGCATATAACTTAAAGCTGAGTGAGTGGGATGGTCTATTCTTGAGGTCTAACATGTCTCACAACAACATATAGGGGGCTGGACTGGTTCATAACCAAAATATCCTTTTTAAACACACAACAGGTAACAAAGTGTAACATTACATATATAATAAATGGAGATTAGACTCTAAAATGGGTTGTTAAAATTATGTAAATTCACTTATGCTTTGAATAAAACGTCAGGGCCCCATAAGGATAGACTAGAAACCAACATGTGTGAGGTTATCTCTCAACAACATATTAGGGCATGCAATGGGGAATGTTCAAACTACCTCTTTTATACATGCAACAGCTCAGTAAGTGTACAATTACACCTGCAATAACTTGAGGTTGGATCCTGAAATGTGTTGTTTGAATGAAATAAAGTCACTTATAGTTTGAATAAAACGCCAGGGCCCCATAAGGATAGACTAGAAACCAACATGTGTAAGGCTGTTAACTCTTAACAACATATTAGGGCCTCCAATGGAGCATGTTAAAAATAACTTTTTTAAACATGCACCATTTTAGTAGGTATACAATTACACTTATAATACCTTGAGATTACATTCTAAAATGTGTTGTTAAAATTATGTAAATTCACTTATGCTTTGAATAAAATGCCAGGGCCCCATAAGGATAGACTAGAAACCAACATGTGTGAGGTTATCTCTCAAAAACATATTAGCGCCTGCAATGGAAAATGTTCTTTTACCTCAAGGGCCCCATAAGGATAGACTAGAAACCAACATGTGTGTGAGGTTAAGTGGCTCCATGGCTGCAAGATTGGATATATGCGTTTCAGATTAAATCTGATCCCTCAATCTGATGTCCATCATATAACCCAATGAGTAACTTGACTGAAACGCTGCATCAAAACAATGTGAACACATCCCTATCTTGCCAATAGAACTACATTGTGTACAGGTCAACATAAATAGCTTGTGACAACAGTGTGTATATTACTCCTTACCTGGTCTTTAGCTTCTTTTGTTTCCAATTTGTCATGGGAAGCCAGATCTAAAGGCGTCTCTGTCTCCACTGCAGGAGCCTGATTGTTTGTCAGCTGGAATTAAGATTGGAAAAAAGTACTACATTTAGAAATTATAGTAATGATGCATGTTGAGATACTCACAAGTTGCAAAAATGAGCTTATGCGAAAAAGATTTTTGAAACAGCCTATAACTTAAAACCGAGTGCATGGTCTATTCTAGAGGTCTAACATGCCTCACAACAACATGTAGGGTGCTGCACTTGTTCATATTCAAAATACTCTGTAAATCAGGGGTGGGCAAACTTTTTGGCTCAGGGGCCACATTGACTTTTAAAATTTGACAGACGGGCCGGGCCAGTATCAGATGGATAGAGAGTGTTTGTGTGAACCAATATAAATTATAAGTAAAAGCCAATAACTAAAAAGTAAAGAGAACTTACATTACTTACTAACGAATATAACTTAAATGACTCAGCTTTTTTGTTTAACTTGCTGGCTAAGTCTTCGTCAATTAGTTCTACACGCTGTCATGCGTGATGAACTAAATTTTTCAAATTTGTTTTTGCTCTCTGGACACAAGAGACCTGCTGTCTCTACCATGCATTCTTTCAAAAACTCCCCTTAAGAGAAAGGCTTGCTGGCTTTTGCTAATTTAAATGCTAGCAAATAACTTGCCTTGGTGCTTGATACTTGACTAGCAGTTTGTCTAAAAAAAGCCCCCCTGTTGCAGAGGGGCTCCATGCAGGAAGCTGGCAGGAGGCTGGCAGGCAGATCCCTATATGTCACATGAGTCCCGTGGGTCTGATGTGCGTTCGTTATGCCGTATAAAACGGACCATGTCTCCGTGGCGCGCTGGCCTGTGGGGGAGGGGTGGAGGTGAGCAGACAGCAGCAGCTGGACTCGCAGCCTGATGCGCTGCAGAAAGCACGGCACGTAAAGACCGCTGTAACGCTTCTCCGTTCCCGACTTGAGTTAAGAGTCACTGAACAACAGACGGCTCACCCAGACGGCTTCACCATCTTTGCTGGAGATTTCAACCAAGCAAATCTCAAGACTGTCCTTCCCAAACTACATCAGCATGTTGATTTCCCAACAAGAGGGGACAACATTTTGGATCAGGTCTACACAACACACAAAGGAACGTACAAGGCCTCCCCCCTCCCCCACATAGGACTCTCTGACCACATCACCGTCATGCTAATGCCAGCATACAGACCCAGAGTGAACGTCTCCAGACCGGTTCTGAAGCAGGTCCGGGTGTGGCCAAGACTGCTTCTGCTCAACAGACTGGGAAATGTTTAAGCAGGCAGCCACATACAACAACCACACAGACATTGGGGAGTACACAGACACTGTTACTTCTTACATTAGTAAGTGCATTGATGATGTGACCCACGTAAAGACCATCACCACTCGGGCTAACCAGAAGCCGTGGCTGACAGGGGAAGTCCACCGGCTCCTGAGGGCCAGGAACAAAGCCTTCAGAGTCGGGGACGAAATGGACCTGAGAACAGCGAGAGCCAACCTGTGCCACAGCATCAGGAAAGCAAAACAGGATTACACAAACAAGATAACCTGTCACTTCAAAGACAGCAGAGACACACAGAGCCTGTGGCAGGGCATCCAGACCATCACAGACTATAAACCCGCGCCACAGACCTGCAACAGCAACATCTCTCTGCTTAACGACCTCAACAGTTTCTTTGCACGGTTTGAAGCACAGAACAGCACTCGTCCACACAAGACTCCGCCCCCTCCCCATGACCAGGTCCTGTGCGTGTCTGCTGCCAGCGTGAAGAGGACTCTCTCCACTATCAACACCCGCAAGGCAACAGGTCCAGACAACATCCCTGGTCGTGTGTTGAGGGACTGCGCAGAGGAGCTTAAGGACGTCTTCACGGATGTCTTCAACACTTCTGAGACAAGCTGTTGTTCCATCGTGCTTCAAGGCCACCACCATCATACCTGTGCCAAAGAAATCCACTCCATCCTGCTTCAATGACTATCATCCAGTGGCACTTACCCCCATAATCATGAAGTGCTTTGAACGACTAGTCATGTCACACATCAAATCCATTCTCCCCCCCACCCTGGACCCTTCCAGTTTGCATATCGTCCCAAACGGTTCACGGAGGATGCAATCTGCTCTGCTCTCCACCCAGCCCTCACCCACCTGGACAAAAAAGACTCATATGTGAGAATGCTGTTCATATACTTTAGTTCAGCATTCAACACCATCATCTCAAAACAACTCATCTGCAAACTTGACCAGCTGGGACTCAACGCCTCGCTGTGTAACTGGCTGCTGGACTTCCTCAGTGAGAGGCCACAAGCAGTACGCGTCGGCAACAACACCTCGAGCAGCATCACACTGAGTACAGGGGCCCCTCAGGGGCTCACGTGGTGCTCTACTTCATCCGCAAGCTGAGGAAAGCAGGAAGCCCCCCATCCATCATGTGCACCTTCTACCGTGGCACCATTGAGAGCATCCTGACCAGCAGCATCACTGTGTGGGGCGGAAGCTGCACAGACTACAACAGGAAAGCCCTGCAGTGCATAGTGAATGCAGCTGGACGGATCATTGGTGCCTCACTCCCCCCCCTCCCCTCCCTGCAGGACATATATGACACCCGCCTCACCCACAAAGTGACCATGATTGTGAGCGACTCCTGCCACCCCTCACACGGTCTCTTCAGCCTCCTGCCCTCCGGTAGGAGATACCGGAGCCTCCGGGCTCGCACCACCAGGCTGTCCAACAGCTTCATCCACCAGGCTGTCAGGAAGCTGAACTCTCTCCCCACCCTCCCACTCCGTCCTCTTTAGACACACACGTCTAAATGCTGCTGAACTCTGTCTGTTGCTGACATACACATAGTCTTTAAACCTTTTTGCACTTTATTATTATTATTATTCACTTATTGTTGGACAGAAGAGAAACGTACTTTCAATCTTTTGTATGTTTGCACATATGTAAAAATTGACAATAAAGCTGACTTTGACTGTGTACATTACTCCATTACCTGGTCTGTAGCTTCATTTGTGTTCAATTCGTCATGGGAAGTCAGAACTAAAGGCGTCTTACTCTCCACCTCCACAGCAGGAGCCTGGTCGTTTGTCACCTGGAATTCAAATAAAAAGCAAAAACTAATATAGATCTGAAAGATCACATGGACACCCATAGATACACTAGCTGTAATGTTTCACTAGGAAATGTTAATGTATTGCAGTTGTATTTATAGTGTTGTGTATGACAATATGTTAACCGTATTATTCCAGTTGTGTAAAACTTATGGGCAAATAATAAATATGAAAACATAATTCTAAAGCAGTCAGAAAGTTTACTTTCATAGCTTATAATCATCACAGCATTAAAAAAGTAACCGGAGCAAAGTAACACTGCATCCAGTCCTGTGACTGTAAGACACGACACGACACGACATGTCACACTGCTCAAGAAGGTGACACACATCAATGAATATATTTTCGTTTTGACCCCAAGTCTGTTTTACAGTGTGAGGGTTACAGCTGAACCAATAAGGCCAATATGATGTCATACACCTGCAATAGATTCATATAACAGAATACACTTGTAGTTAAATCAGATGTATCGTGCTCTAGATGAAGCAGTGATATTATAAATCTATTCACACACACAATTTATCGCCAACTTTGTTCCTTTTAGTCTGAATTATTAATTTTACGTCTTAGTATTTGTGCAATATTATTCAACAATTCATGCACAGAGCTCATTCAATTACTGAATAAGCAACTGCGTAAGAAGAGTGTCCAGCCCCTTAATGTATTCACGGTTCAGACATAGACTCTTATTACACTATCTGGTTAACATTGTCAGCTTCACGTGCCGTGTGTTTGTTTACCTCGCGCAGCTAAAACCGGAAGTAGCTTCTCCGGCCGTGAGCCAGCACCACGTTCACACCCACATAGTTATAAACACACACTGACAACCAGTCGAATTAAAACAGAAAACACATTAAACACATAACGCTTCATTACATGTAATACCGGAGGTTTTGGTTAGCGAGAGAGCTCCTGCTATGAGCTATACATGTTAACGGGCGGACGGCGAACTCGGCTTGAGAGACCAAACTACGCGACTACGTGACCGCTTGAGAGACCAAACTACGCGTTTACCGACATCGCCATCGCCCCAACATCCCGCCGAATTAAAACGGAAAACATTTTAAGCATATAAAGCTTTCTTACGTGTATACCGGAGGTTTGGGGAGGCTGGCAATTCGTGCTATCGGCAGTGCATGTTACCGGGCGAACTCACGTTACGGCCTGAGACACCGGAGGCAACATCCGGCCGAATTAAACGTGTTTAGTGCCCTCGTCACTAAACGAACAACCCTCGGGTTCTTGCGAGTATTCACTCCGTTGAGAAAGTTGACAAAGTAATATTAAATAAAGTAAACCTACCTTAGAGAAGAAGTTCCTGGGTTAGATGTTTCAACATGGCACCTGGCTGGTAAAACAGAGATCCCGTGAGATCCCGATCTCGCGGGAACCGTTCAATGAGACTTTACCTTAAATCTCGCGAGATTGGAAATCGCGGGAAATATACACACACAACCGGAAGTGTGTGTATCCGCTGCACCAGCACCATCATACCACCAGGGGCGGAAGAGAGCATGAATTCCACACACACATTACACACACTTTTCCATATTTTGGCACTTTGTGGGACTTGTTTAAAAAAAGCAACAGGCATATCAGGGGAGGCTCCTGAGCTTATTTAAATCAAAATCGGTGTGGGGCCCACCATTTTGGGCCCCACGAGGGAGGAGGGCCCCATACCGTTGGTGTGCTCCCGGTCTCCGGGCCCAACAAAGTAATATCCGTGAGACCACACACACACACACACACACACACACACACACACACACACACCTGTCTCCTGTGGGACACCTCTGTCTCCTGTGGGACCGCCCCTGTCTCTTGTCCCTGTCGGGGTTGGGGCGTTGTTTAAATGTGACACATCTGGCGCACAAACACACACACACACACACACACACACACACACACACACACACACACACACACCTGTCTCCTGTGGGACGCACCTGTCTCTTGTCCCTGTCGGGGTTGGAGCGTTGTTTAAATGTGACACATCTGGCGCACAAACAGACATACACAAACAGACACACACACACACACACACACACACACCTGTCTCCTGTGGGACGCCCCTGTGTCTTGTCCCTGTCGGGGTTGGGGCGTTGTTTAAATGTGACACATCTGGCGCACAAACCGACACACACACACAAACACACTCACACACACACACAAACACACTCACACACACACACCTGTCTCCTGTGGGACACCCCTGTCTCCTGTGGGACCGCCCCTGTCTCTTGTCCCTGTGGGGGCTGGGGTGTTGTTTAAATGTGACACATCTGGCGCACAAACAGACACACACAAACACACTCACACACACACACACACACACACACACACATACACACACACACACACACACCTGTCTCCTGTGGGACACCCCTGTCTTTTGTCTCAGTGGGGGCTGGGGCGTTGTTTAAATGTGACACTTCTGGCGCACAAACCGACACACACACACAAACACACTCACACACACACACACACACCTGTCTCCTGTGGGACACCCCTGTCTCCTGTGGGACCGCCCCTGTCTCTTGTCCCTGTGGGGGCTGGGGCTTTGTTTAAATGTGACACATCTGGCGCACAAACAGACACACACAAACACACTCACACACACACACACACACACACCTGTCTCCTGTGGGACACCCCTGTCTTTTGTCTCAGTGGGGGCTGGGGCGTTATTTAAATGTGACACTTCTGGCGCACAAACCGACACACACACACAAACACACTCACACACACACACACACACACACACACACACACACACACCTGTCTCCTGTGGGACACCCCTGTCTCCTGTGGGACCGCCCCTGTCTCTTGTCCCTGTGGGGGCTGGGGCTTTGTTTAAATGTGACACATCTGGCGCACAAACAGACACACACAAACACACTCACACACACACACACACACACACACACTCACACACACACACACACACACACACACACACACACCTGTCTCCTGTGGGACACCCCTGTCTCCTGTGGGACCGCCCCTGTCTCTTGTCCCTGTGGGGGCTGGGGTGTTGTTTAAATGTGACACATCTGGCGCACAAACAGACACACACAAACACACTCACACACACACACACACACACACACCTGTCTCCTGTGGGACACCCCTGTCTCCTGTGGGACCGCCCCTGTCTCTTGTCCCTGTCGGGGTTGGGGCGTTGTTTAAATGTGACACATCTGGCGCACAAACACACACACACACACACACACACACACACACACACACACCTGTCTCCTGTGGGACGCACCTGTCTCTTGTCCCTGTCGGGGTTGGAGCGTTGTTTAAATGTGACACATCTGGCGCACAAACAGACATACACACACACACACACACACACACACACACACACACACACCTGTCTCCTGTGGGACACCCCTGTCTCCTGTGGGACCGCCCCTGTCTCTTGTCCCTGTGGGGGCTGGGGCTTTGTTTAAATGTGACACATCTGGCGCACAAACAGACACACACAAACACACTCACACACACACACACACACACACACACACACACACACACACACACACACCTGTCTCCTGTGGGACACCCCTGTCTTTTGTCTCAGTGGGGGCTGGGGCGTTGTTTAAATGTGACACTTCTGGCGCACAAACCGACACACACACACAAACACACACACACACACACACACACCTGTCTCCTGTGGGACACCCCTGTCTCCTGTGGGACCGCCCCTGTCTCTTGTCCCTGTCGGGGTTGGGGCGTTGTTTAAATGTGACACATCTGGCGCACAAACCGACACACACACACAAACACACTCTCACACACACACACACACACACACACACACACACACACACACACACACACACACACATACACACACACACACACACACACACACACACACACACCTGTCTCCTGTGGGACACCCCTGTCTTTTGTCTCAGTGGGGGCTGGGGCGTTGTTTAAATGTGACACTTCTGGCGCACAAACCGACACACACACACAAACACACTCACACACACACACACACACACACACACACACACCTGTCTCCTGTGGGACACCCCTGTCTCCTGTGGGACCGCCCCTGTCTCTTGTCCCTGTCGGGGTTGGGGCGTTGTTTAAATGTGACACATCTGGCGCACAAACACACACACACACACACACACACACACACACACATACACACACACACCTGTCTCCTGTGGGACGCACCTGTCTCTTGTCCCTGTCGGGGTTGGAGCGTTGTTTAAATGTGACACATCTGGCGCACAAACAGACATACACAAACAGACACACACACACACACACACACACACACACACACACACACACACCTGTCTCCTGTGGGACGCCCCTGTGTCTTGTCCCTGTCGAGGTTGGGGCGTTGTTTAAATGTGACACATCTGGCGCACAAACCGACACACACACACAAACACACTCACACACACACACAAACAAACACACACACACACACACACACACACACACACACACACACACCTGCCTCCTGTGGGACACCCCTGTCTCCTGTGGCACCGCCCCTGTCTCTTGTCCCTGTGGGGGCTGGGGTGTTGTTTAAATGTGACACATCTGGCGCACAAACAGACACACACAAACACACTCACACACACACACACACACACACACACACACACACACACACACACACACACACACACACCTGTCTCCTGTGGGACACCCCTGTCTCCTGTGGCACCGCCCCTGTCTCTTGTCTCAGTGGGGGCTGGGGCGTTGTTTAAATGTGACACTTCTGGCGCACAAACCGACACACACACACAAACACACTCACACACACACACACACACACACACACACACCTGTCTCCTGTGGGACACCCCTGTCTCCTGTGGGACCGCCCCTGTCTCTTGTCCCTGTGGGGGCTGGGGCTTTGTTTAAATGTGACACATCTGGCGCACAAACAGACACACACAAACACACTCACACACACACACACACACACACACACACACACACACACACACATACACACACACACACACACACCTGTCTCCTGTGGGACACCCCTGTCTTTTGTCTCAGTGGGGGCTGGGGCGTTGTTTAAATGTGACACTTCTGGCGCACAAACCGACACACACACACAAACACACTCACACACACACACACACACACACACACACCTGTCTCCTGTGGGACGCCCCTGTGTCTTGTCCCTTTCGGGGTTGGGGCGTTGTTTAAATTTGACACATCTGGCGCACAAAAAGACATACACAAACAGACACACACACACACACACACACACACACACACACACACACACACACACCTGTCTCCTGTGGGACGCCCCTGTGTCTTGTCCCTGTCGGGGTTGGGGCGTTGTTTAAATGTGACACATCTGGTGCACAAACCGACACACACACACAAACACACTCACACACACACACACACACACACACACACACACACACACACACACACACACACACCTGTCTCCTGTGGGACACCCCTGTCTCCTGTGGGACCGCCCCTGTCTCTTGTCCCTGTGGGGGCTGGGGCTTTGTTTAAATGTGACACATCTGGCGCACAAACAGACACACACAAACACACTCACACACACACACACACACACACACACACACACACACACATACACAC
>CM042229.1:19373432-19385932 GCA_023566465.1 Cottus gobio | reverse complement strand
CACACACACACACACACACACCTGTCTCCTGTGGGACGCACCTGTCTCTTGTCCCTGTCGGGGTTGGAGCGTTGTTTAAATGTGACACATCTGGCGCACAAACAGACATACACAAACAGACACACACACACACACACACACACACACCTGTCTCCTGTGGGACGCCCCTGTGTCTTGTCCCTGTCGGGGTTGGGGCGTTGTTTAAATGTGACACATCTGGCGCACAAACCGACACACACACACAAACACACTCACACACACACACAAACACACTCACACACACACACACACACACACACACACACCTGTCTCCTGTGGGACACCCCTGTCTCCTGTGGGACCGCCCCTGTCTCTTGTCCCTGTGGGGGCTGGGGTGTTGTTTAAATGTGACACATCTGGCGCACAAACAGACACACACAAACACACTCACACACACACACACACACACACACACACATACACACACACACACACACACCTGTCTCCTGTGGGACACCCCTGTCTTTTGTCTCAGTGGGGGCTGGGGCGTTGTTTAAATGTGACACTTCTGGCGCACAAACCGACACACACACACAAACACACTCACACACACACACACACACCTGTCTCCTGTGGGACACCCCTGTCTCCTGTGGGACCGCCCCTGTCTCTTGTCCCTGTGGGGGCTGGGGCTTTGTTTAAATGTGACACATCTGGCGCACAAACAGACACACACAAACACACTCACACACACACACACACACACACACACACACATACACACACACACACACACACCTGTCTCCTGTGGGACAGCCCTGTCTTTTGTCTCAGTGGGGGCTGGAGCGTTGTTTAAATGTGACACTTCTGGCGCACAAACCGACACACACACACATACTTGTAATCGTGCCCCGTGAGACATGCCTGCACAGATGTGCCCCGTGGGGACACCACTTTCTAAATGGAATAACAGCATACTTTTGATCACATAAATTTTTTGGGGGTCCTGGGAACCAAAATATGAACTCAAATAACAAAATGTCTCAAATTTATAAAACTTAATTTTTGTCTGGTTTTTCTATTCCGGTGGGGACGCTCCTATTGTGTCATAACACAAACCACCAGTAGGTGACACTGTTAAATATTCGTCTATTCGTTCCACTTACAATCCTATATAAAAGGTATGCAATGGAGGATATGGTTTTAGAAACACTGAGCAGCTTAATACATTGTTTTTGTTTTCTGTATTATATTTTGTTAATTCAATTCATATTGCATTTGTATATTCACCATTAAATGTTTTACTTGTATAATGACTCATTATCTGTGTATATTAAACTCCACTCAATATAAATGTTCAAACTTCACAGCTGTATTTAAAGGTTCTGTGGATCTTTCAGAAATATAACACCAATATTGTTCCGTACAGCAGTGAATATTACGGTTGAAAGCATTACAGTTGTGATACTGCAATATTAAGTGCTTTGTATTTAAGTTGAACTAAGTTGACTCACAGGCAACAAACGGATAAACAAAAGTGGTTTATTAACCATAAAGGAAACAAAAACTACTTCCTCAAAGTGAGGAAGTGATATGATACAACCAGATCAATATAGCCTTAGAAATAGTACAAAAAGACAAACATTACAGCATTAACACAATAGCCATAATACAATAAGGTGAACGCTTCCACAATAACACAACAGCAACCACTCTGGTATGGGGTATTGCAGCTGCTTTTAAGTCAAGTGATGAATGTAAAAAACTTACCTAATAGACTTTCGCTTTAACGCATCATTGCGATGTTTAACATACTATTTGACACCCACCCAACTCCTACCCTTAAGTGCAAATCCTGACGCCTCAATGCAGTCCAGACACTGAGTTTTTCCAGGCACTTTCCCAGAGTTGATGTGGTCCATAAGTGTTTTCTCGACAGCCTGGATTTCTTCGTTTGTCCATTTTAGTTTTTTTGGACCCTGAATCAAACGAGACAGAAATTACATGTTATTCAAAAACCAGCAAGTAATGAGGCTGTGATGACAACAGGTATTGACTGTAGCAGTACTCATAATACCAGAATTACTAGGAGATCAAGCTGTAGTTGCAGTAATGTATGTATTTACATTACATTTCATTTAGCTGACTCTTTTATCCAAAGCGACTTACATGCTATACAGTAGACCGTAGACACAACAACGGTGAGCAATGAGGGTTAAGTGTCTTGCTCAAGGACACATGGACATGGACACGATTACCAGAGCCTGGGATCGAACCGCCGACCCTCTGATTGAAAGACAGACTTGCTAACCACTATTTCAGGTGTTTCAGTAACACCTGAAATAGAACTAGCAATAGAAATATAGACGGTAGTTGCATAAGTATGATGTTTACCAACACTAACATCATGTAAAACAACTGGACATTGTCCGTTTAGTGGAGAAGACATTTTCATCAATCAGTTTTAAGCTGACGAAGCCTCCTGAATGTGACAAAATATAAGACTAAGAGATATCTGAAGAAATGAGTCCTTTACAGAGATGATTCTCAATTGAATATACTGGATGATTCTTAGCATGTGGAATTATTTTTCATTCATAATGATGGCAGTTACTTTAATATGCTAAAACCATGTGCTTGCCTGTGATACAAACACAGAGATAGCATAAATATATGCCTCTATGTATCGAACGGTAAAGAATACTCTCTATGCAGAAAAATAATATATTTACGGTAGGCCGAAATCATTGGATAATATTATTGATGCATTGATGTGTTGATAACTTTAATGTTGCAGCTGGTAATGGTGGAGCTAATTTTAACTACTTAATACACTTATTAATACACACTACTTAATGATATATCATAGTTTATTAGTTGTATCTATATTTTGGAGAGAATCTGAATCTACAAAGTAGTTCAACTAGTAACTAAAATTGAAAAATATAAAAAAAAGTGAATTCCCTCTGAAATAACTAGAGGTATTGAGTTAAATGAAAATACTCAATTTAAGTGCAAGTACCTAAAGGTTTTTCTCAAATATAGTATCTTGTTAGATTCAAAACCTGCTAGAACAAGAGCACACAGTTCTTATTAAAGTTTCTCTATTCTGTGGATGACACTACAGTATGAGCAGTTATTACATTATGAGTTGCTACACATGTTTTGTCTCCTATATATATGAAGTTATGTAATGAAATTACTTAATTTTGATTATTAAACAGGATGACAGGGGAGTATGAAAAGACAGGTGAGAGGAGAGTCAAAATTCTTGATTAATTTGATTAAACTTAACTCAACATCTACAACAGAACAACTGTCAGAAACCCATCTCATGTCAGTGGACTCGCTAAATAACTTTAAAAATACCCCACGCACTGAACCCCAGGGGAGAAACTGAATACACTTTGAACAGATTACCTTTTGTTGTGTGTGATTTGCCAGAGACCTCCCCAACCAGCGGCATCTTTTCATCCGACGAACCTATTAAGGCGCAAGCAAAGTGAGAATAAAAGCCTTTTAATATATTTAATACAAGCACTTAATGTTCATAAAGGTCCAGACAAAACAATAACAACTAGACTAAAACTAGAAAAGGCCATTTTTTAAACTTGACTACAGAACAACATTCACAGTGTGCATACTTCAAAATCTTGAGAGAGAGAGATATCTTTATGAAGGCAAATCCCTGTCATAATTGGAGAGCGCAAATGAGCTCTACGCGCGCGCACAAATCAAACAGCCACGCGCGTAATTTACGTTGACGAGTGCTTTTACATCACTCCGCGAGTAAAAGTTCCTCTCGCGCATTATTAACCTGCTCGCTCGCGAAGCTTCAATCTGCGCTCGTGTCTGTAACCTGCTCGCTCTTGAGTAGATTTAGATGGGCGGAGCCAGTCACCATCGTATTGGTTACAATCCTCGTCTTTGGATTGGCTGGATATCACATACATACACATCCAGGAAGAGACAGATGAACCCAGTCTACAGCACCCAGTAGAGACTGAGCCATGTCTTTGTATGTGGGTCTACAGACATGTGGGTGTTAATGTGGGTGTGACCCAGTATACAGCACGTTATCTCCGTGTTCCAGGGCTCGTTACCACGATGTGGGCTATGAGGAAGCTAATGTGTGTGTCTGTTACGTTGCCAGTACGTTATCTCCGTGTTCCGGGGCTTGTTACCACGAGGTGGGCTATGAGGAAGCTAATGTGTGTGTGTGTCTGTTACGTTGCCAGTACGTAATCTCTGTGCCACAAGTCTACTGGAGCTTTCTGCCTGTTTAAACAGCCGGTTGGAGCCAATACAAGATCAAGTGTGACTGAATTAATAACACAACGCAAGAGGGAGGGAGTACACAACCGCTACAGTGGATACATATACACAGTGGGTACATATACACAGTTGATCAGGGGCGGACTGGGGGAAAAAGTGACCCGGGAGTTACTGTCAGACTGGCCCACTCATTACACTGTGCGTTATATATGTGTCCTCTGTGTATAAGACTGGGTTCATCCGTCTCTTCCTGGATGTGATATCCAGCCAATCCAAAGACAAGGATTGTAACCAATTAGATGTTGAGATACGATGGTGACTGGCTGCGCCCACTTACTGTCAGATTGAAGCTTCGCGAGCGAGCAGGTTAAACATTCGCGAGAGAGAGACATTTGCTCGCGGAGTGACGTAAAAGCGCTCGTCAAAGTAAATTACGCGCGCAGTTTGGGATTTGCACGCGCGCGTGGAGCTCATTTGCGCTCTCCAATTATGACAGGGATTGGCCTTCATAGATCTTATATTACGTTTTAGCCAGGTATTGGCCTGATATATAATAGAAGTACCATGACATCTGTTAAAGAGAGTCACGACGGTCATCTATTGATGTGAGATTCACAGCATTACTTTCTTACACTGAATATGTGTTATTCTTATTGCCAAAGTCAATGCAAAGACGCAAATGGACGCAAGTAGACACAGGGGCAGCAAACTGCTGTGAAGGCATTTTGCAACACCAGTTTGACTTTTCTATAAAAAATGTGGCTGTTACTTTGTATTCACTGTGTCTTCGATGCAGGAAAATACCCTGATTGCAGTAAATCTGGCCCTTCTCATGTTAGAATGTAAAGTTTTGCAAATAAACTTACAATTACACTGTCGGTTCTCCTGAGCTCTGGAACACTGATGTCCTCATCAACATCATCTGGAGTGGGGTCAAGAATAATGGTACTGTCACTGGACCACTGGTTTTCTTCCTTAAAAAGAAACATCAGAAAATGTTTAGACAGGCTACCTACCTACAAAATTAAAAATAAGCTGTTGCATGGAGGCCTCAATCAGATTTTATTTAACAGACTTTACTCAGGCAGGCTGCTCAGGTTTATTAACAGCCACTAGGCCACAAATAATCAAATTATGTGGAAAACATTGCTTATTCTTGTGTATGTATGCTGTTTTACATAAATAATCAAAGAATAAACCCTACAACTTATATTACATCCAACATTAGGAATAAGTGGCTCCAATGCAAACAATTGAATTAATTAAAAGGCACCGCCTCATTCTAAGATCTCTTAGCTATCATTATGGCTGCACATTGACATAATCTAAAAATCTTGCTCCCTTTAATATTCAATACTTTTGGTACACAGGAACATTTTACTTTGAACTTAAACTGATGGCAGTTTAACAGACTGAGGAACTGAGTTCTGCAGTCAAACATCAAACTAAATCTTCTGTGTGATGGTAAAAGCTGATATTATTCAAATAAGATTTCAGAGGGGTGGACCATATATTACCAGCCAGACACAACATTCTCTTACTTTATGCAGCTGGAGAACCTGACTCAATCACTTGACCTACACACTTGAAACAGATACGTACCAGGTATATAGGCCACCACCCAAGTATATTTCAGCATTTTATCTGTTTAATTATTCGTCCATCCAAGACAACGACTACATCCGTTTTCATTTAAGTAGTGGTCTGCTATTAGACAAGAGTCTAGTGAATATTTAGAATAGAATTCAGTGGAAAACATTGTAGTAACACGTTGAATATGTGTGATTAACTAGCTGTAGTCTGTAAGAAATTAAATACTGTATCATTGTTTTGATGTCTATTATAGTTACACAGTCGAGCAGGTTAACTGTCAAACAAGAACCCAAAGACATCCTACCTCTTCCTTCTGGTCAGGGTCAAAGTCATCAGCGCCTGCAAATATATTACAGAGGATTAAAATATTAATATGGTGTACGATGAACTAATAACGGCAACATGAGGCTGTTCAAACCTTGATGGAAAAAATGTGTTTCATTTGCATTCCTATTTAAATAGTTGTATGACCTAAACCCAGAGAGTATGATCAGTTAGGGATAGCAAACGTATAGACTCCTTTATGTATTTAGTATAATATTCTACACTTTTACAAACAACTTCCTACAAACCTCAATATACAACCCCCTCCCCTCCTCACCTGTGCATTCAGAGCTGCCACCAGCGGATGAAAAACATGCTCCATCCTCCTGTAAGCAAAAAAGGACACATTCAGTCCAAATTAAACATGTCACAATACTCAGTATTTCAAGCTGTCGTGGTAGAATTTGTAATTAAAATTATGACATGAATCATTTAGATATCACCTGAGCTGCTATTATCCCAATTTGACCGAGACTAAAGTCTGGTCTTATAAGACTTTATTCTCGGTCAAATTATAGTAACGAGATCTATTTCTGTTATGAGGCTAAATATTCTAACTCAAAACCCATGGCCATTTGAATTACTATATCCGCATACATGTGAAAAAAATACTACATTTTAAAAGTTGACTGTGACTAATTTGATCTCATTGTAATACAGCTGTAACAATATAATGTTTTAACCTGAGTGCAACTTTGTTATTTCAAGATAATCTGTGGTAATAGCAAAGGTCTGGTGTGAAACTTGAACAATTTTTGTAATTGAATAATCAAAATTGAGGCCTCGGAGGTATTTGCCGTTTAAAGGTAGATCTGACATGACATTTATGTGAATTTAGGGAAGATTATAACATTTTTCCAATGTTAATATATATTTGGTAAGTCAATTATACTTTCGAACAACGGAAGGACTGACTATGTGCATGAGGCTACACTAGTTCTATCATAGTTCTATCTCTCTCTCTGTGTTCATCATGCTCTCTATATTCTTTATATTATGTATATTCGCAGCTTGGGAGATGAGAAAATCCCCCTTGTTCCAAAAACTACATAAATACATCACTTTGTTGAGCATAATACTAACATTCAGTGTGAAAAGATAATAATGATAAAACATCAGTTCTAATAAATATCTAAATCCCATTATATTGCAACTGTAAAACTCCCACGATGTGTAAATTATATATTTATAGTTAACCGTAATTAGATAATTGAAGGCTGGTCTCAGGTCAGTTTCACTTGACTTTGGCGCATGTGCCGTTAGCTGCTCGCTTAGTGTTAGCTAACATTAGCTAGTCCTATCACATTACAACATAGCTCTGTGTATATATGCAGTACATATACAAGCAGTACGAACAGTAACAGTGTAATGTGACATTAGGAAGGAGTATAAGCATTAAAAACTCACCATTTCCATCAAGATTTGTGCCGTCAGGTCACGTGTAGAGCTGCCTGCAATCTGATGCAGGCCCAAGCGCATGTGCTGAGGAGGGGCGGGACTAAGCCAGAAGTGAAACTTGAAATGTCACACAGAACCGGACTTTTACCATCCTCACGGGCCGTGGTCACAATGGGGACAGTACAAGTCATGATGTGTGTGATGGCTCAGAACAGAAACGTTTGATCATTTACACAGAACATGACTTTCACCGTCCTCATGGGCCGTGGTCACAGTGGGGACAGTACAAGTCAGGATGTGTGTGTGATGTATCAGAACAGAAACGTATGATACTTTACACAGAACATGACTTTCACCGTCCCCACGTGTCCACGCCCATCCCCCAACCCTTTGGTCACTGAGCAAGAGGAAGCTCAGGATCCATGTTAATAACTTAGACAGGTAATAGTAATTGCTAAAATATACGGTTTATATCAATTACCTGCTTATGTGAGGCGGTATTACTAGAATTTAGTATAAAATATGTACAAATTTAAATAAAATCTAAAAAAGGAGATTGAATTGACACAAGCATTTCTAATGAAGTTAATCAATAGAAGCATTATTAAAAAATTATACAAACATTGATATTCATAAAAACAAACTACAACCATTTATAAGCCCTTGTATTCAACAGAACAAGTATTTATGAATGTATTTTATAAATAAGTGTAGGGAACTTGAAAATATAATGTATTATACATATGATCTTGCTTATAATTTCATGTAATTTCCTGAAGACGGATCTACAGATAGTAGATATAGTTGTTGTGGTACACAAAACATAGAAACCGTAGTTAACTGGATGTAATTCCAATTCTTTGAGTAATCTGGTGACTCAGGATTTGTTGCACTCTGCCAGAAGATGAGCTGCACTGGCACCATCCTTATAGACATAGTCAAAATGATTGTGCCAACGACATGATTGGTCAGTGGGTGCACTACAAGTCTCCAAATCTCGATATGAAGCCCAAGTGGATAAGCAAAGAGCAAAGCCTGCTCCTTCTTTCATATGTTCCTGTATCCACCATACAGTCAATTGTTACAACAATATAGGCTTGTAGCTCCGTCACTGCGAGCTAAACACTCAACAAAGTCTCGACTGTTCTCTGTCCTGGCTCCTCGATGGTGGAATGAGCTCCCCATTGACATCAGAACAGCAGAAAGTCTCTACATCTTCCGTCGCAAACTAAAAACTCATCTTTTTCGACTATACCTGGAATAAAGAAAGTAGCACTTTAGTAGCACTGGAATGGCTCTTACTGATAGCACTTTGTAGTTGAACTTTTTGATGAAATTGTACCTTCTTGATTCTTGTTGTTCTGATTCTTGTTTGTAACCGTGGAATGCACTTATTGTAAGTCGCTTTGGATAAAAGCGTCAGCTGGATGAAATGTAATGTAATAATCTACCAAACAATGAGCGTTGCTAGCTACAAGGGATGCAACCATAGATATAGAATAGGACATTCAGCGGTTTTCCATTGTGATAACACATGTCTGTGGGGCTGTTAAGTGTTGTTGCAGCTCACTGGGAAGAGAGCCGACTTAGCTCAGCCAGATGGCTAGCTACTGAGCAAGCTAGCTTATCTTTCTCCTGAGTAGGCCTCAGTAGTTAGACAGAGCGACCGTTACACCGAGCACTGCTGTTGGCCACCAGCTGATCATCGTCTGTAACTAGTAAAGCATTTAAGCAGAGTAGAATTAGCAAGCTAGCTAACTAGTGGGTTGTCTGCTAGTTTGCTAGCTAGCTTGCTAATTTCCCTTGCTTAAATGCTTCGCAGGTTTTACATGATGTATCTTTAAATTTCAATTAGGTCAAAGTGCAAGAAACTTTTCTTGATATTAGAATGTACAGTGCATCCGGAAAGTATTCACAGCGCTTCACTTTTTCCACATTGTTATGTTACAGCCTTATTCCAAAATGGATTAAATTAATATGTTTCCTCACAATTCTACACACAACACCCCATAATGACAAAGTGAAAAAGGTTCTTGAGACATTTTTGAAAATCTATTAAAAAATAAAGAACAAAAATATAACATGTACATGTATTCACATGTAAGTATTCACAGCCTTTGCCATGACACTCAAAATTGACCTCAGGTTCATCCTGTTTCCACTGATCATCCTTGAGATGTTTCTACACCTTGACCGGAGTCCACCCTGCTATGTTCAGGTGATCAGACATGATTTAGAAAGGCACACATCTGTCTATATCAGGTCCCACAGTTGACAGTGCATGTCAGAGCACAAACCAAGCCATGAAGTCCAAGGAATTGTCTGTAGACCTCCGAGACAGAATTGTATGGAGGCACAGATCTGGAGAAGGGTCCAGAAACATGTCTGCAGCATTGAAGGTCCCAATGAGCACAGTGGCCTCCATCATCCGGAAATGGAAGCCACCAGGACTCTTCCTAGAGTTGGCCGCCCAGCCAAACTGAGCGATCGGGGTGAAGGGTCTTAGGCAGGGGGATGACCAAGAACCCGATGGTCACTCTGACAGAGCTCCAGCGTTGCTCTATAAAGGAGTTTGCCAAAAGGCACCTGAAGGACTCTCAGACCATGAGAAACAACATTCTCTGATGAAACAAAGATTGAACTCTTTGGCCTGAATGCCAAGCGTCCTGTTTGGAGGAAACCAGGCCCTGCTCATCACCTGGCCAACAGCATCCCTACAGTGAAGCATGGTGGTGGCAGCATCATGCTCTGGGGATGTTTTCTAGCGGGAGGAACTAGAAGACAAGTCAGGATTGAGGGAAAGATGAATGCAGCATGTACAGAGACCTCCTGGATGAAACCTGCTCCAGAGCTCTGGACCTCAGACTGGGGCGACGGTTCCTCTTCCAAGAGGACAGCGACCCAAAGCACACAGCCCAGACCACAAAGGAGTGGCTTCAAGACAACTATGTGAATGTCCTTGAGGGGCCCAGAGCCCTGACTTGAACCCGACTGAACATCTCTGGAGAGATCTGAAAATCGCTGTGCACCGACGCTCTCCATCTAACTGATGGAACTTGAGAGGTTCTGCAAAAAAATAATGGGAGAACCTGCCCAGAAATAGGTGTGCCGAGCTTGTAGCATCGTACTCAAGAAGACTTGAGGCTGTAATTGCTGCCAAAGGTGCTTCAACAACGTATTGAGCAAAGGCTGTGAATACTTATGTACGTGTTATATTTTCGTTCTTTATTTTTAATACATTTGAAAAAAGCTTTTTTCACTTTGTCATTGTCGGGTATTGTGTGTAGAATTTTGAGGGAAAAAATTAATTTAATCCATTTAGAATAAGGCTGTAACATAACAAAATGTTGAAAGAGTAAAGCGCTGTGAATACTTTATGGATGCACTGTATTATACAGATGCTCTTGCATATAAATGCATGTAATGTCGTGGAGATGGAAAAGGCATAGAAAGGTTTGACAAAAAAATTATCTTAAAGACGATGAACGGAATACATGGATACATAAATAAATCATAGTGCTGTTTTTCTTCATTCTGGAATGCCAGAACCATTGGTCCACTTAACCGTGAGCCGCTGAGTCCTTCTCTGGTGGCATTTGTGTAAATACATACACATTATACTGTGTGCGTATATATCTTCATCAGTAGTCGGAGAGAGGATATTAAGTCTTTTCCCTATATATATATATATGTATATATATATATACACACACATACAACTGTGTAATGATTGTAAGGAGCTCGTTGTCACTAATGCCTAGCATCACTGCAAGTCCATCAGGCCTCAGACAGATGCTCTAGACTGGGCCTTATTGTCTATAGTTTCTTGTTGTGCCAAATTACCTTGAGGAAGCCCAGACTATACTCATTATGATGCTGTTAGTATTTCGGCTTTTTCTTTTGGCTGTTCTAGCTGCACTTCTAACAGGACTACCAGTGCTAACACTTCTATTTAGTGATGATTAGTTTTCCACTATGACCTCTTTTTTGGTGTGATATTGTTAGCTGAAGAGCTAATGCTAGTACATATTTTATGTTGTCATACACATGTGTGTGGGGCTGTTAAGTGTTGTTGCAGCTTACTGGGAAGAGAGCAGACTTAGCTCAGCCAGAAGACTAGCTACTGAGCTAGCTAGCTTATCTTTCTCCTGAGCAGACAGGGAGTTAGGCCGAGGGACCGTTACATCGAGCGCTGCTGCTGGCCACAAGCTTGCCGTTGCGACCATCTTTCGTAACATTTAAGCAGAGTAGAATTAGTAAACTAGCGATTATCTGCTAGTATACTATATAGTTATCTAATTTTACTCTGCTTAAATGCTTTACTAGTTACAGAAAATTAGCTATACAAAGTTGTTACTCATCAGGCTAGTGCTCAAAGTAGGCCCTTCTACATTTCACTTTTTCGTGTACCGTAATTTCTTTTCTGCGCCAGCAGATCACATAAGCTGCAGGTACCCTTTTCTGCCCCCTCTGTATCAGTTTCTCGTGATGGCAATTCATAACTGTGCTGCTCCAGTGTTTTTGCACCTTGCTTAAACAGCAGTAAAATGCTTCACTAATTACAGAAACTTATCCAAACAAAGTTGTTACTCATCAGGCTAGTGCTCAAAGTAGGCCCTTCTACATTTCACTTTTTCGTGTACCGTAATTTCTTTTCTGCGCCAGCAGATCACACAAGCTGCAGGTACCCTTTTCTGCCCCCTCTGTATCAGTTTCTCGTGATGGCAATTCATAACTGTGCTGCTCCAGTGTTTTTGCACCTTGCTTAAACAGCAGTAAAATGCTTCACTAATTACAGAAACTTATCCAAACAAAGTTGTTACTCATCAGGCTAGTGCTCAAAGTGGGCCCTTCTACATTTCACTCTTTCATGTACCGTAATTTCTTTTCCGTGCCAGCAGTTCTCACAAGCTGCAGCTACCCTTTTCTAC
>CM042229.1:19250932-19368432 GCA_023566465.1 Cottus gobio | reverse complement strand
CGTTGACTTTTACCCGATAAACATTGCCCAAAATCGGATTAAACACCTTAGCAAAGACCCACCCTTCTCTGAGGGTAAAAGTTGTTGACTTTTACCCGAGAAAGGTGGCCCAAAATCGGATTAACACCTTAGCAAAGACCCACCGTTCTCCGGGGTTGAAACCCATTGACTGATAAAACCAGTTGACTTTTACCCGATAAACATTGCCCAAAATCGGATTAAAAACCTTCACAATGACCCACGTGTTCTCCAGAGGTAAAACCAGTTGACTTTTGCCTGAAAAGCAGCAGCGTCAGTAGCTGGGTCAGTAGCAGCAGCAGCACCTCGTTGCAGTTCATAGTCACTGTGGAGCGAAGAGGACCCATGCCAAAAGTCGGGAAAAGCCCGGCTAAAAAAAGAACATGGCCTCTTAGTGTGACTATGCTGTCTTGGAGCTCTGACTATTGCGGCACTAGCAACGGCGCTTGCAGTCACTGAGGAGACTTTTACCCCAGTAATGTGGCCCAAAATCGGATTTGATACCTTCGCAATGACCCAGTTCTCCGGGGTTGAAACCATTGACTGATAAAACCGGTTGATTTTTACCCGATAAACATTGCCAAAAATCGGATTAAACACCTTAGCAAAGACCCACCGTTCTCCGGGGTTGAAACCCATTGACTGATAAAACCAGTTGACTTTTACCCGATAAACATTGCCCAAAATCGGATTAAAAACCTTCACAATGACCCACGTGTTCTCCAGAGGTAAAACCAGTTGACTTTTGCCTGAAAAGCAGCAGCGTCAGTAGCTGGGTCAGTAGCAGCAGCAGCATCTCGTCGCAGTTCATAGTCACTGTGGAGCGAAGAGGACCCAGGCCAAAAGTCGGGAAAAGGCCGGCTAAAAAAAGAACATGGCCTCTTAGTGTGACTATGCTGTCTTGGAGCTCTGACTATTGCGGCACTAGCAACGGCGCTTGCAGTCACTGAGGAGACTTTTACCCCAGTAACGTGGCCCAAAATCGGATTTGATACCTTCGCAATGACCCAGTTCTCCGGGGTTGAAACCCGTTGACTTTTACCCGATAATCATTGCCAAAAATCAGATTAAACACTTTAACAAAGACCCACGCTTCTCTGAGGGTAAAAGTTGTTGACTTTTACCCGAGAAAGGTGGCCCAAAATCGGATTAAACACCTTAGCAATACCCACCGTTCTCCGGGGTTGAAACCCATTGACTGATAAAACCCGTTGACTTTTACCCGATAAACATTGCCCAAAATCGGATTAAACACCTTAGCAAAGACCCACCGTTCTCCGGGGTTGAAACCCATTGACTGATAAAACCCGTTGACTTTTACCCGATAAACATTGCCCAAAATCGGATTAAACACCTTAGCAATGACCCACCGTTCTCCGGGGTTGAAACCCATTGACTGATAAAACCCGTTGACTTTTACCCGATAAACATTGCCCAAAATCGGATTAAACACCGTAGCAAAGACCCACCGTTCTCCGGGGTTGAAACCCATTGACTGATAAAACCAGTTGACTTTTACCCGATAAACATTGCCCAAAATCGGATTAAAAACCTTCACAATGACCCACGTGTTCTCCAGAGGTAAAACCAGTTGACTTTTGCCTGAAAAGCAGCAGCATCAGTAGCTGGGTCAGTAGCAGCAGCAGCACCTCGTCGCAGTTCATAGTCACTGTGGAGCGAAGAGGACCCAGGCCAAAAGTCGGGAAATGGCCGGCTAAAAAAAGAACATGGCCTCTTAGTGTGACTATGCTGTCTTGGAGCTCTGACTATTGCGGCACTAGCAACGGCGCTTGCAGTCACTGAGGAGACTTTTACCCCAGTAACGTGGCCCAAAATCGGATTTGATACCTTTGCAATGACCCACCGTTCTCCGGGGTTGAAACCCGTTGACTTTTACCCGATAATCATTGCCCAAAATCAGATTAAACACTTTAACAAAGACCCACGCTTCTCTGAGGGTAAAAGTTGTTGACTTTTACCCGAGAAAGGTGGCCCAAAATCGGATTAAACACCTTAGCAATGACCCACCGTTCTCCTGGGTTGAAACCCATTGACTGATAAAACCGGTTGACTTTTACCCGATAAACATTGCCCAAAATCGGATTAAACACCTTAGCAATGACCCACCGTTCTCCGGGGTTGAAACCCATTGACTGATAAAACCGGTTGATTTTTACCCGATAAACATTGCCCAAAATCGGATTAAACACCTTAGCAATGACCCACCGTTCTCCGGGGTTGAAACCCATTGACTGATAAAACCAGTTGACTTTTACCCGATAAACATTGCCCAAAATCGGATTAAACACCTTAGCAAAGACCCACCGTTCTCCGGGGTTGAAACCCATTGACTGATAAAACCAGTTGACTTTTACCCGATAAACATTGCCCAAAATCGGATTAAAAACCTTCACAATGACCCACGTGTTCTCCAGAGGTAAAACCAGTTGACTTTTGCCTGAAAAGCAGCAGCGTCAGTAGCTGGGTCAGTAGCAGCAGCAGCACCTCGTCGCAGTTCATAGTCACTGTGGAGCGAAGAGAACCCAGGCCAAAAGTCGGGAAAAGGCCGGCTAAAAAAAGAACGTGGCCTCTTAGTGTGACTATGCTGTCTTGGAGCTCTGACTATTGCGGCACTAGCAACGGCGCTTGCAGTCACTAAGGAGACTTTTACCCCAGTAACGTGGCCCAAAATCTGATTTGATACCTTCGCAATGACCCAGTTCTCCGGGGTTGAAACCCGTTGACTTTTACCCGATAATCATTGCCAAAAATCAGATTAAACACTTTAACAAAGACCCACGCTTCTCTGAGGGTAAAAGTTGTTGACTTTTACCCGAGAAAGGTGGCCCAAAATCGGATTAAACACCTTAGCAATACCCACCGTTCTCCGGGGTCGAAACCCATTGACTGATAAAACTGGTTGATTTTTACCCGATAAACATTGCCCAAAATCGGATTAAACACCTTAGCAATAATGACCCACCGTTCTCCGGGGTTGAAACCCATTGACTGATAAAACCCGTTGACTTTTACCCGATAAACATTGCCCAAAATCGGATTAAACACCTTAGCAAAGACCCACCGTTCTCCGGGGTTGAAACCCATTGACTGATAAAACCCGTTGACTTTTACCCGATAAACATTGCCCAAAATCGGATTAAACACCTTAGCAAAGACCCACCGTTCTCCGGGGTTGAAACCCATTGACTGATAAAACCAGTTGACTTTTACCCCATAAACATTGCCCAAAATCGGATTAAAAACCTTCACAATGACCCACGTGTTCTCCAGAGGTAAAACCAGTTGACTTTTGCCTGAAAAGCAGCAGCGTCAGTAGCTGGGTCAGTAGCAGCAGCAGCACCACGTCGCAGTTCATAGTCACTGTGGAGCGAAGAGAACCCAGGCCAAAAGTCGGGAAAAGGCCGGCTAAAAAAAGAACATGGCCTCTTAGTGTGACTATGCTGTCTTGGAGCTCTGACTATTGCGGCACTAGCAACGGCGCTTGCAGTCACTGAGGAGACTTTTACCCCAGTAACGTGGCCCAAAATCGGATTTGATACCTTCGCAATGACCCAGTTCTCCGGGGTTGAAACCCGTTGACTTTTACCCGATAATCATTGCCCAAAATCAGATTAAACACTTTAACAAAGACCCACGCTTCTCTGAGGGTAAAAGTTGTTGACTTTTACCCGAGAAAGGTGGCCCAAAATCGGATTAAACACCTTAGCAATACCCACCGTTCTCCGGGGTTGAAACCCATTGACTGATAAAACTGGTTGATTTTTCCCCGATAAACATTGCCCAAAATCGGATTAAACACCTTAGCAAAGACCCACCGTTCTCCGGGGTTGAAACCCATTGACTGATAAAACCCGTTGACTTTTACCCGATAAACATTGCCCAAAATCGGATTAAACACTTTAGCAAAGACCCACCGTTCTCCGGGGTTGAAACCCATTGACTGATAAAACCCGTTGATTTTTACCCGATAAACATTGCCCAAAATCGGATTAAACACCTTAGCAAAGACCCACCGTTCTCCGGGGTTGAAACCCATTGACTGATAAAACCGGTTGATTTTTACCCGATAAACATTGCCCAAAATCGGATTAAACACCTTAGCAAAGACCCACCGTTCTCCGGGGTTGAAACCCATTGACTGATAAAACCCGTTGACTTTTTACCCGATAAACATTGCCCAAAATCGGATTAAACACCTTCACAATGACCCACGTGTTCTCCAGAGGTAAAACCAGTTGACTTTTGCCTGAAAAGCAGCAGCGTCAGTAGCTGGGTCAGTAGCAGCCGCAGCACCTCGTCGCAGTTCATAGTCACTGTGGAGCGAAGAGGACCCAGGCCAAAAGTCCGGAAAAGGCCGGCTAAAAAAAGAACATGGCCTCTTAGTGTGACTATGCTGTCTTGGAGCTCTGACTATTGCGGCACTAGCAACGGCGCTTGCAGTCAATGAGGAGACTTTTACCCCAGTAACATGGCCCAAAATCGGATTTGATACCTTCGCAATGACCCACCGTTCTCCGGGGTTGAAACCCGTTGACTTTTACTTGATAATCATTGCCCAAAATCAGATTAAACACTTTAACAAAGACCCACGCTTCTCTGAGGGTAAAAGTTGTTGACTTTTACCCGAGAAAGGTGGCCCAAAATCGGATTAAACACCTTAGCAATGACCCACCATTCTCCGGGGTTGAAACCCATTGACTGATAAAACCGGTTGATTTTTACCCGATAAACATTGCCCAAAATCGGATTAAACACCTTAGCAAAGACCCACCGTTCTCCGGGGTTGAAACCCATTGACTGATAAAACCCGTTGACTTTTACCCGATAAACATTGCCCAAAATCGGATTAAACACCTTAGCAAAGACCCACCGTTCTCCGGGGTTGAAACCCATTGACTGATAAAACCCGTTGACTTTTACCCGATAAACATTGCCCAAAATCGGATTAAACACGTTAGCAATAATGACCCACCGTTCTCCGGGGTTGAAACCCATTGACTGATAAAACCGGTTGATTTTTACCCGATAAACATTGCCCAAAATCGGATTAAACACCTTAGCAAAGACCCACCGTTCTCCGGGGTTGAAACCCATTGACTGATAAAACCCGTTGACCTTTTACCCGATAAACATTGCCCAAAATCGGATTAAACACCTTAAGCAAGACCCACTGTTCTCCGGGGTTGAAACCCATTGACTGATAAAACCCGTTGACTTTTACCCGATAAACATTGCCCAAAATCGGATTAAACACCTTAGCAAAGACCCACCGTTCTCCGGGGTTGAAACCCATTGACTGATAAAACCCGTTGACTTTTACCCGATAAACATTGCCCAAAATCGGATTAAACACGTTAGCAATAATGACCCACCGTTCTCCGGGGTTGAAACCCATTGACTGATAAAACCGGTTGATTTTTACCCGATAAACATTGCCCAAAATCGGATTAAACACCTTAGCAAAGACCCACCGTTCTCCGGGGTTGAAACCCATTGACTGATAAAACCGGTTGATTTTTACCCGATAAACATTGCCCAAAATCGGATTAAACACCTTAGCAAAGACCCACCGTTCTCCGGGGTTGAAACCCATTGACTGATAAAACCCGTTGACTTTTTACCCGATAAACATTGCCCAAAATCGGATTAAACACCTTAAGCAAGACCCACTGTTCTCCGGGGTTGAAACCCATTGACTGATAAAACCCGTTGACTTTTACCCGATAAACATTGCCCAAAATCGGATTAAAAACCTTCACAATGACCCACGTGTTCTCCAGAGGTAAAACCAGTTGACTTTTGCCTGAAAAGCAGCAGCGTCAGTAGCTGGGTCAGTAGCAGCAGCAGCACCTCGTCGCAGTTCATAGTCACTGTGGAGCGAAGAGGACCCAGGCCAAAAGTCCGGAAAAGGCCGGCTAAAAAAAGAACATGGCCTGTGCGTCCACCGCTCTTAGTGTGACTATGCTGTCTTGGAGCTCTGACTATTGCGGCACTAGCAACGGCGCTTGCAGTCACTGAGGAGACTTTTACCCCAGTAACGTGGCCCAAAATCGGATTTGATACCTTCGCAATGACCCACCGTTCTCCGGGGTTGAAACCCGTTGACTTTAACCCGATAAACATTGCCCAGAATCGGATTCGGTTAGTTTAGTTTAGGGTGCGGACCAGGGGAATCCGACATTACTCGGTTGAGTCGAGACCTCCTCGCGGTGGTCCGCGGTAACGCCATAGTGGCGGCTAACTTGACTCGTAATCTCCCCAAATCGAAGCTTCTGTAATGTAAAAATCGGATTTATGTAATTTAGTTTAGGGTCAATGTTAGGGGAGGAGTTCGGGGAGGCCACGGAGAAGGGCTTTCGGTTGGCCTCAAAGAGCACTTTGAGGAACTCCTATTCCGGCCATGATGTCCCCTGAAGACTTGGGGCGGGTTGCACCCACATATCCCTGGCAGAGGCCGCTAAGGTAGTCCAAAAGCTCCTTGGTGGCATGGCGCCGGGGGTGGATGATATTCGCTCTGAGATTCTGAAAGCGCTGGATGTTGTTGGGCTGTCTTGGATGGCCTTTTCAATGTTGCATGGGGTCGGGAACAGTGCCCATGGACAGGCAGACCGGGAAGGTGGTTCTCTTTTGCAAAAATGGGGACCGGAGAGTGTGGTCGAACTATTGGGGTATCACACTACTCAGCCTCCCGGGAAAGCTTATGTCAGGGTGCTGGAGAGGAGGCTCCAACCGTTTGTCGAACTTCAGATTCAAGAGAAGCAGTGCGGATTCCGTTCCTTTACCCTCACAAGACCAGACTACATGTGCTTTGTGGACTTGGAGAAGGCATTCAACCAGGTCCCTCTTTTTTTGTGGGCGTGCTGCAGGAGTATGGGGTGCTGGACCCGTTGCAACGGGCCATTCGGCCCCTGTACTACCTGCAGTAGGAGCTGTGTTCGTACCTCCAAATATGAGGCCATGGTACTCTGCCGGATAGTTCAGCATAGTTTGGATGGCATGTCATTTAGTTTAGGGTTAATGTTAATGTTAGGGTAAGTTTAATTTAGGGTCTCCTCCGCGAACCGCCACCTTAACGTGGTGGAGGAGTTTGAGTGGCTCAGTGATCCTGGGAGCTATGTTGTCCGGGGCATCAGTCCCTGGCTAACAGGTCTCGGGGGAGAGTCCAGACTAAGAGCGGTTCAGTTAAGGGTTAGTGTTAATGTCAGTAGCTGGTACAGCGCCATGCAAAGTAAAACAAAATCATATTCAACACCTTCGCAATGACCCCCCTTCTCCGGGGTTTAAAATCCTTTGACTTTTACCCAAGAAAGGTGGCTCAAAATCGGATTCAACACCTTTGCAATGACCCACTCTTCTCCGAGGGTAAAGGTCATTGACTTTTACCCGAGAAAGGTGGCTCAAAATCGGATTCAACACCTTCGCAATGACCCGCCCTTAGGGTAAGTTAGGGTATCCGAGTTAGGGTAAGTTTAGTTTAGGGTGCGGACCAGGGGAATCCGACTTTGCAGTCGGTTGAGTCGAGACCTCCTCGCGGTGGTCCGCGGTAACGCCTTAGTGGCGGCTAACTTGACTCGTAATCTCCCCAAAACGAAGCGGCTTCCACTTGGGAGGTTTGGAGATAATGCACCTCCGTCCTCCTGGGCTCATCTTGGAAGGCTGCATCGTTTCATTTTTTTGTTAAGATGTTTTTGGAGTGCACCGGGCTACGACTTGAGTCAAATTTGGACCTCAGGTTGTGTAGACCCGTTGCTTCTGCATGCTCCTGGTGCACTAGCAACGGCGCTTGCAGTCAATGAGGAGACTTTTACCCCAGTAACATGGCCCAAAATCGGATTTGATACCTTCGCAATGACCCACCGTTCTCCGGGGTTGAAACCCGTTGACTTTTACCCGATAATCATTGCCCAAAATCAGATTAAACACTTTAACAAAGACCCACGCTTCTCTGAGGGTAAAAGTTGTTGACTTTTACCCGAGAAAGGTGGACCAAAATCGGATTCAACACCTTCGCAATGACCCGCCCTTAGGGTAAGTTAGGGTATCCGAGTTAGGGTAAGTTTAGTTTAGGGTGCGGACCAGGGGAATCCGACTTTGCAGTCGGTTGAGTCGAGACCTCCTCGCGGTGGTCCGCGGTAACGCCTTAGTGGCGGCTAACTTGACTCGTAATCTCCCCAAAACGAAGCGGCTTCCACTTGGGAGGTTTGGACATAATGCACCTCCGTCCTCGTGGGCTCATCTTGGAAGGCTGCATCGTTTCATTTTTTTGTTAAGATGTTTTTGGAGTGCACCGGGCTACGACTTGAGTCAAATTTGGACCTCAGGTTGTGTAGACCCGTTGCTTCTGCATGCTCCTGGTGCACTAGCAACGGCGCTTGCAGTCAATGAGGAGACTTTTACCCCAGTAACATGGCCCAAAATCGGATTTGATACCTTCGCAATGACCCACCGTTCTCCGGGGTTGAAACCCGTTGACTTTTACCCGATAATCATTGCCCAAAATCAGATTAAACACTTTAACAAAGACCCACGCTTCTCTGAGGGTAAAAGTTGTTGACTTTTACCCGAGAAAGGTGGCCCAAAATCGGATTCAACACCTTCGCAATGACCCGCCCTTAGGGTAAGTTAGGGTATCCGAGTTAGGGTAAGTTTAGTTTAGGGTGCGGACCAGGGGAATCCGACTTTGCAGTCGGTTGAGTCGAGACCTCCTCGCGGTGGTCCGCGGTAACGCCTTAGTGGCGGCTAACTTGACTCGTAATCTCCCCAAAACGAAGCGGCTTCCACTTGGGAGGTTTGGACATAATGCACCTCCGTCCTCGTGGGCTCATCTTGGAAGGCTGCATCGTTTCATTTTTTTGTTAAGATGTTTTTGGAGTGCACCGGGCTACGACTTGAGTCAAATTTGGACCTCAGGTTGTGTAGACCCGTTGCTTCTGCATGCTCCTGGTGCACTAGCAACGGCGCTTGCAGTCAATGAGGAGACTTTTACCCCAGTAACATGGCCCAAAATCGGATTTGATACCTTCGCAATGACCCACCGTTCTCCGGGGTTGAAACCCGTTGACTTTTACCCGATAATCATTGCCCAAAATCAGATTAAACACTTTAACAAAGACCCACGCTTCTCTGAGGGTAAAAGTTGTTGACTTTTACCCGAGAAAGGTGGCCCAAAATCGGATTAAACACCTTAGCAATGACCCACCGTTCTCCGGGGTTGAAACCCATTGACTGATAAAACCGGTTGATTTTTACCCGATAAACATTGCCCAAAATCGGATTAAACACCTTAGCAAAGACCCACCGTTCTCCGGGGTTGAAACCCATTGACTGATAAAACCTGTTGACTTTTACCCGATAAACATTGCCCAAAATCGGATTAAACACCTTAGCAAAGACCCACCGTTCTCCGGGGTTGAAACCCATTGACTGATAAAACCCGTTGACTTTTACCCGATAAACATTGCCCAAAATCGGATTAAACACCTTAGCAATAATGACCCACCGTTCTCCGGGGTTGAAACCCATTGACTGATAAAACCGGTTGATTTTTACCCGATAAACATTGCCCAAAATCGGATTAAACACCTTAGCAAAGACCCACCGTTCTCCGGGGTTGAAACCCATTGACTAATAAAAACCCGTTGACTTTTACCCGATAAACATTGCCCAAAATCGGATTAAACACCTTAGCAAAGACCCACCGTTCTCCGGGGTTGAAACCCATTGACTGATAAAACCCGTTGACTTTTACCCGATAAACATTGCCCAAAATCGGATTAAACACCTTAGCAATAATGACCCACCGTTCTCCGGGGTTGAAACCCATTGACTGATAAAACCGGTTGATTTTTACCCGATAAACATTGCCCAAAATCGGATTAAACACCTTAGCAAAGACCCACCGTTCTCCGGGGTTGAAACCCATTGACTGATAAAACCGGTTGATTTTTACCCGATAAACATTGCCCAAAATCGGATTAAACACCTTAGCAAAGACCCACCGTTCTCCGGGGTTGAAACCCATTGACTGATAAAACCCGTTGACTTTTTACCCGATAAACATTGCCCAAAATCGGATCAAACACCTTAGCAAAGACCCACTGTTCTCCGGGGTTGAAACCCATTGACTGATAAAACCCGTTGACTTTTACCCGATAAAGATTGCCCAAAATCGGATTAAAAACCTTCACAATGACCCACGTGTTCTCCAGACGTAAAACCAGTTGACTTTTGCCTGAAAAGCAGCAGCGTCAGTAGCTGGGTCAGTAGCAGCGGCAGCACCTCGTCGCAGTTCATAGTCACTGTGGAGCGAAGAGGACCCAGGCCAAAAGTCCGGAAAAGGCCGACTAAAAAAAGAACATGGCCTGTGCGTCCACCGCTCTTAGTGTGACTATGCTGTCTTGGAGCTCTGACTATTGCGGCACTAGCAACGGCGCTTGCAGTCACTGAGGAGACTTTTACCCCAGTAACGTGGCCCAAAATCGGATTTGATACCTTCGCAATGACCCACCGTTCTCCGGGGTTGAAACCCGTTGACTTTAACCCGATAAACATTGCCCAGAATCGGATTCGGTTAGTTTAGTTTAGGGTGCGGACCAGGGGAATCCGACATTAGTCGGTTGAGTTGAGACCTCCTCGCGGTGGTCCGCGGTAACGCCATAGTGGCGGCTAACTTGACTCGTAATCTCCCCAAATCGAAGCTTCTGTAATGTAAAAATCGGATTTATGTAATTTAGTTTAGGGTCAATGTTAGGGGAGGAGTTCGGGGAGGCCACGGAGAAGGGCTTTCGGTTGGCCTCAAAGAGCACTTTGAGGAACTCCTATTCCGGCCATCATGTCCCCTGAAGACTTGGGGCGGGTTGCACCCACATATCCCTGGCAGAGGCCGCTAAGGTAGTCCAAAAGCTCCTTGGTGGCATGGCGCCGGGGGTGGATGATATTCGCTCTGAGATTCTGAAAGCACTGGATGTTGTTGGGCTGTCTTGGATGGCCTTTTCAATGTTGCATGGGGTCGGGAACAGTGCCCATGGACAGGCAGACCGGGAAGGTGGTTCTCTTTTGCAAAAATGGGGACCGGAGAGTGTGGTCGAACTATTGGGGTATCACACTACTCAGCCTCCCGGGAAAGCTTATGTCAGGGTGCTGGAGAGGAGGCTCCAACCGTTTGTCGAACTTCAGATTCAAGAGAAGCAGTGCGGATTCCGTTCCTTTACCCTCACAAGACCAGACTACATGTGCTTTGTGGACTTGGAGAAGGCATTCAACCAGGTCCCTCTTTTTTTGTGGGCGTGCTGCAGGAGTATGGGGTGCTGGACCCGTTACAACGGGCCATTCGGCCCCTGTACTACCTGCAGTAGGAGCTGTGTTCGTACCTCCAAATATGAGGCCATGGTACTCTGCCGGATAGTTCAGCATAGTTTGGATGGCATGTCATTTAGTTTAGGGTTAATGTTAATGTTAGGGTAAGTTTAATTTAGGGTCTCCTCTGCGAACCGCCACCTTAACGTGGTGGAGGAGTTTGAGTGGCTCAGTGATCCTGGGAGCTATGTTGTCCGGGGCATCAGTCCCTGGCTAACAGGTCTCGGGGGAGAGTTCAGACTAAGAGCGGTTCAGTTAAGGGTTAGTGTTAATGTCAGTAGCTGGTACAGCGCCATGCAAAGTAAAACAAAATCATATTCAACACCTTCGCAATGACCCCCCTTCTCCGGGGTTTAAAATCCTTTGACTTTTACCCAAGAAAGGTGGCTCAAAATCGGATTCAACACCTTTGCAATGACCCACTCTTCTCCGAGGGTAAAGGTCGTTGACTTTTACCCGAGAAAGGTGGCTCAAAATCGGATTCAACACCTTCGCAATGACCCGCCCTTAGGGTAAGTTAGGGTATCCGAGTTAGGGTAAGTTTAGTTTAGGGTGCGGACCAGGGGAATCCGACTTTGCAGTCGGTTGAGTCGAGACCTCCTCGCGGTGGTCCGCGGTAACGCCTTAGTGGCGGCTAACTTGACTCGTAATCTCCCCAAAACGAAGCGGCTTCCACTTGGGAGGTTTGGAGATAATGCACCTCCGTCCTCCTGGGCTCATCTTGGAAGGCTGCATCGTTTCATTTTTTTGTTAAGATGTTTTTGGAGTGCACCGGGCTACGACTTGAGTCAAATTTGGACCTCAGGTTGTGTAGACCCGTTGCTTCTATATGCTCCTGGTGCTGTGGTAGCACAATCATCTAGCAGGTGCCAACAGTAGCTATTGCCATCCAATGTCTCAAAGAGGTGGCCCACATTCCTCTGATAATGACTTGGATGGTGCTCTAATAGCTACTGCTGGCACCTTCTAGATGACTGAGTTACCACAGTAGCACCAGTCATCTTGTAGGTGCACAGCAATGACAGCTGCAGTGCAGCGTGGTAGCTGGGTCAGTAGTGGCAGCCCCCCTCGTTGCAGTTCATAGTCACTGTGGAGCGAAGAGAAGCCAGGCCCCAAAAGCCGGCAAAAAAGCCGGCAAAAAAGAAAAAATAATAGGGTTCGGCTTGACTGGCGGAGTCAGTAGAACGGACCTTAAAGATCTGAAAAAATGGCCTGTGCGTCCTTCGCTCCTAGTGTGGCTATGCTGTCTTGGGGCCCTGACTACTGCGGCACTGGCAACTGCGCTTGCGGGCACATAGGAGCGGAGGGTGGGGCCAGACCTACTCTTCGCTGCCTAGTGTGCCTGATAGCTCTGGCTAGTATTCTGGCACAGACACGTTTAGTGTGTCTGTCTGTTCTTGCTGGCACAGTGCTATGCACAGCCTGACCAAGAAGCAAAGAGGAGGCGCTTTGCTGCTTGGACTGGCTGTGATAGTCCTCTGATGTACACAGCGCAAGATGACTGGAGACAGAGGTAGTGGTGCTTCCCATGTGAGGACTACCAATTTTACTCAAGTTGTTAGCTTAGTGGACTTAGTGGAGGGGCGGGTGGGGGGGTCTCCTCCGCGAACCGCCACCTTAACGTGGTGGAGGAGTTTGAGTGGCTCAGTGATCCTGGGAGCTATGTTGTCCGGGGCATCAGTCCCTGGCTAACAGGTCTCGGGGGAGAGTCCAGACTAAGAGCGGTTCAGTTAAGGGTTAGTGTTAATGTCAGTAGCTGGTACAGCGCCATGCAAAGTAAAACAAAATCATATTCAACACCTTCGCAATGACCCCCCTTCTCCGGGGTTTAAAATCCTTTGACTTTTACCCAAGAAAGGTGGCTCAAAATCGGATTCCACACCTTTGCAATGACCCACTCTTCTCCGAGGGTAAAAGTTGTTGACTTTTACCCGAGAAAGGTGGCTCAAAATCGGATTCAACACCTTCGCAATGACCCGCCCTTAGGGTAAGTTAGGGTATCCGAGTTAGGGTAAGTTTAGTTTAGGGTGCGGACCAGGGGAATCCGACTATGCAGTCGGTTGAGTCGAGACCTCCTCGCGGTGGTCCGCGGTAACGCCTTAGTGGCGGCTAACTTGACTCGTAATCTCCCCAAAACGAAGCGGCTTCCACTTAGGAGGTTTGGAGATAATGCACCTCCGTCCTCCTGGGCTCATCTTGGAAGGCTGCATCGTTTCATTTTTTTGTTAAGATGTTTTTGGAGTGCACCGGGCTACGACTTGAGTCAAATTTGGACCTCAGGTTGTGTAGACCCGTTGCTTCTATATGCTCCTGGTGCTGTGGTAGCACAATCATCTAGCAGGTGCCAACAGTAGCTATTGCCATCCAATGTCTCAAAGAGGTGGCCCACATTCCTCTGATAATGACTTGGATGGTGCTCTAATAGCTACTGCTGGCACCTTCTAGATGACTGAGTTACCACAGTAGCACCAGTCATCTTGTAGGTGCACAGCAATGACAGCTGCAGTGCAGCGTGGTAGCTGGGTCAGTAGTGGCAGCCCCCCTCGTTGCAGTTCATAGTCACTGTGGAGCGAAGAGAAGCCAGGCCCCAAAAGCCGGCAAAAAAGCCGGCAAAAAAGAAAAAATAATAGGGTTCGGCTTGACTGGCGGAGTCAGTAGAACGGACCTTAAAGATCTGAAAAAATGGCCTGTGCGTCCTTCGCTCCTAGTGTGGCTATGCTGTCTTGGGGCCCTGACTACTGCGGCACTGGCAACTGCGCTTGCGGGCACATAGGAGCGGAGGGTGGGGCCAGACCTACTCTTCGCTGCCTAGTGTGCCTGATAGCTCTGGCTAGTATTCTGGCACAGACACGTTTAGTGTGTCTGTCTGTTCTTGCTGGCACAGTGCTATGCACAGCCTGACCAAGAAGCAAAGAGGAGGCGCTTTGCTGCTTGGACTGGCTGTGATAGTCCTCTGATGTACACAGCGCAAGATGACTGGAGACAGAGGTAGTGGTGCTTCCCATGTGAGGACTACCAATTTTACTCAAGTTGTTAGCTTAGTGGACTTAGTGGAGGGGCGGGTGGGGGGGTCTCCTCCGCGAACCGCCACCTTAACGTGGTGGAGGAGTTTGAGTGGCTCAGTGATCCTGGGAGCTATGTTGTCCGGGGCATCAGTCCCTGGCTAACAGGTCTCGGGGGAGAGTCCAGACTAAGAGCGGTTCAGTTAAGGGTTAGTGTTAATGTCAGTAGCTGGTACAGCGCCATGCAAAGTAAAACAAAATCATATTCAACACCTTCGCAATGACCCCCCTTCTCCGGGGTTTAAAATCCTTTGACTTTTACCCAAGAAAGGTGGCTCAAAATCGGATTCCACACCTTTGCAATGACCCACTCTTCTCCGAGGGTAAAGGTCGTTGACTTTTACCCGAGAAAGGTGGCTCAAAATCGGATTCAACACCTTCGCAATGACCCGCCCTTAGGGTAAGTTAGGGTATCCGAGTTAGGGTAAGTTTAGTTTAGGGTGCGGACCAGGGGAATCCGACTTTGCAGTCGGTTGAGTCGAGACCTCCTCGCGGTGGTCCGCGGTAACGCCTTAGTGGCGGCTAACTTGACTCGTAATCTCCCCAAAACGAAGCGGCTTCCACTTGGGAGGTTTGGAGATAATGCACCTCCGTCCTCCTGGGCTCATCTTGGAAGGCTGCATCGTTTCATTTTTTTGTTAAGATGTTTTTGGAGTGCACCGGGCTACGACTTGAGTCAAATTTGGACCTCAGGTTGTGTAGACCCGTTGCTTCTATATGCTCCTGGTGCTGTGGTAGCACAATCATCTAGCAGGTGCCAACAGTAGCTATTGCCATCCAATGTCTCAAAGAGGTGGCCCACATTCCTCTGATAATGACTTGGATGGTGCTCTAATAGCTACTGCTGGCACCTTCTAGATGACTGAGTTACCACAGTAGCACCAGTCATCTTGTAGGTGCACAGCAATGACAGCTGCAGTGCAGCGTGGTAGCTGGGTCAGTAGTGGCAGCCCCCCTCGTTGCAGTTCATAGTCACTGTGGAGCGAAGAGAAGCCAGGCCCCAAAAGCCGGCAAAAAAGCCGGCAAAAAAGAAAAAATAATAGGGTTCGGCTTGACTGGCGGAGTCAGTAGAACGGACCTTAAAGATCTGAAAAAATGGCCTGTGCGTCCTTCGCTCCTAGTGTGGCTATGCTGTCTTGGGGCCCTGACTACTGCGGCACTGGCAACTGCGCTTGCGGGCACATAGGAGCGGAGGGTGGGGCCAGACCTACTCTTCGCTGCCTAGTGTGCCTGATAGCTCTGGCTAGTATTCTGGCACAGACACGTTTAGTGTGTCTGTCTGTTCTTGCTGGCACAGTGCTATGCACAGCCTGACCAAGAAGCAAAGAGGAGGCGCTTTGCTGCTTGGACTGGCTGTGATAGTCCTCTGATGTACACAGCGCAAGATGACTGGAGACAGAGGTAGTGGTGCTTCCCATGTGAGGACTACCAATTTTACTCAAGTTGTTAGCTTAGTGGACTTAGTGGAGGGGCGGGTGGGGGGGTCTCCTCCGCGAACCGCCACCTTAACGTGGTGGAGGAGTTTGAGTGGCTCAGTGATCCTGGGAGCTATGTTGTCCGGGGCATCAGTCCCTGGCTAACAGGTCTCGGGGGAGAGTCCAGACTAAGAGCGGTTCAGTTAAGGGTTAGTGTTAATGTCAGTAGCTGGTACAGCGCCATGCAAAGTAAAACAAAATCATATTCAACACCTTCGCAATGACCCCCCTTCTCCGGGGTTTAAAATCCTTTGACTTTTACCCAAGAAAGGTGGCTCAAAATCGGATTCCACACCTTTGCAATGACCCACTCTTCTCCGAGGGTAAAAGTTGTTGACTTTTACCCGAGAAAGGTGGCTCAAAATCGGATTCAACACCTTCGCAATGACCCGCCCTTAGGGTAAGTTAGGGTATCCGAGTTAGGGTAAGTTTAGTTTAGGGTGCGGACCAGGGGAATCCGACTATGCAGTCGGTTGAGTCGAGACCTCCTCGCGGTGGTCCGCGGTAACGCCTTAGTGGCGGCTAACTTGACTCGTAATCTCCCCAAAACGAAGCGGCTTCCACTTAGGAGGTTTGGAGATAATGCACCTCCGTCCTCCTGGGCTCATCTTGGAAGGCTGCATCGTTTCATTTTTTTGTTAAGATGTTTTTGGAGTGCACCGGGCTACGACTTGAGTCAAATTTGGACCTCAGGTTGTGTAGACCCGTTGCTTCTATATGCTCCTGGTGCTGTGGTAGCACAATCATCTAGCAGGTGCCAACAGTAGCTATTGCCATCCAATGTCTCAAAGAGGTGGCCCACATTCCTCTGATAATGACTTGGATGGTGCTCTAATAGCTACTGCTGGCACCTTCTAGATGACTGAGTTACCACAGTAGCACCAGTCATCTTGTAGGTGCACAGCAATGACAGCTGCAGTGCAGCGTGGTAGCTGGGTCAGTAGTGGCAGCCCCCCTCGTTGCAGTTCATAGTCACTGTGGAGCGAAGAGAAGCCAGGCCCCAAAAGCCGGCAAAAAAGCCGGCAAAAAAGAAAAAATAATAGGGTTCGGCTTGACTGGCGGAGTCAGTAGAACGGACCTTAAAGATCTGAAAAAATGGCCTGTGCGTCCTTCGCTCCTAGTGTGGCTATGCTGTCTTGGGGCCCTGACTACTGCGGCACTGGCAACTGCGCTTGCGGGCACATAGGAGCGGAGGGTGGGGCCAGACCTACTCTTCGCTGCCTAGTGTGCCTGATAGCTCTGGCTAGTATTCTGGCACAGACACGTTTAGTGTGTCTGTCTGTTCTTGCTGGCACAGTGCTATGCACAGCCTGACCAAGAAGCAAAGAGGAGGCGCTTTGCTGCTTGGACTGGCTGTGATAGTCCTCTGATGTACACAGCGCAAGATGACTGGAGACAGAGGTAGTGGTGCTTCCCATGTGAGGACTACCAATTTTACTCAAGTTGTTAGCTTAGTGGACTTAGTGGAGGGGCGGGTGGGGGGGTCTCCTCCGCGAACCGCCACCTTAACGTGGTGGAGGAGTTTGAGTGGCTCAGTGATCCTGGGAGCTATGTTGTCCGGGGCATCAGTCCCTGGCTAACAGGTCTCGGGGGAGAGTCCAGACTAAGAGCGGTTCAGTTAAGGGTTAGTGTTAATGTCAGTAGCTGGTACAGCGCCATGCAAAGTAAAACAAAATCATATTCAACACCTTCGCAATGACCCCCCTTCTCCGGGGTTTAAAATCCTTTGACTTTTACCCAAGAAAGGTGGCTCAAAATCGGATTCCACACCTTTGCAATGACCCACTCTTCTCCGAGGGTAAAAGTTGTTGACTTTTACCCGAGAAAGGTGGCTCAAAATCGGATTCAACACCTTCGCAATGACCCGCCCTTAGGGTAAGTTAGGGTATCCGAGTTAGGGTAAGTTTAGTTTAGGGTGCGGACCAGGGGAATCCGACTATGCAGTCGGTTGAGTCGAGACCTCCTCGCGGTGGTCCGCGGTAACGCCTTAGTGGCGGCTAACTTGACTCGTAATCTCCCCAAAACGAAGCGGCTTCCACTTAGGAGGTTTGGAGATAATGCACCTCCGTCCTCCTGGGCTCATCTTGGAAGGCTGCATCGTTTCATTTTTTTGTTAAGATGTTTTTGGAGTGCACCGGGCTACGACTTGAGTCAAATTTGGACCTCAGGTTGTGTAGACCCGTTGCTTCTATATGCTCCTGGTGCTGTGGTAGCACAATCATCTAGCAGGTGCCAACAGTAGCTATTGCCATCCAATGTCTCAAAGAGGTGGCCCACATTCCTCTGATAATGACTTGGATGGTGCTCTAATAGCTACTGCTGGCACCTTCTAGATGACTGAGTTACCACAGTAGCACCAGTCATCTTGTAGGTGCACAGCAATGACAGCTGCAGTGCAGCGTGGTAGCTGGGTCAGTAGTGGCAGCCCCCCTCGTTGCAGTTCATAGTCACTGTGGAGCGAAGAGAAGCCAGGCCCCAAAAGCCGGCAAAAAAGCCGGCAAAAAAGAAAAAATAATAGGGTTCGGCTTGACTGGCGGAGTCAGTAGAACGGACCTTAAAGATCTGAAAAAATGGCCTGTGCGTCCTTCGCTCCTAGTGTGGCTATGCTGTCTTGGGGCCCTGACTACTGCGGCACTGGCAACTGCGCTTGCGGGCACATAGGAGCGGAGGGTGGGGCCAGACCTACTCTTCGCTGCCTAGTGTGCCTGATAGCTCTGGCTAGTATTCTGGCACAGACACGTTTAGTGTGTCTGTCTGTTCTTGCTGGCACAGTGCTATGCACAGCCTGACCAAGAAGCAAAGAGGAGGCGCTTTGCTGCTTGGACTGGCTGTGATAGTCCTCTGATGTACACAGCGCAAGATGACTGGAGACAGAGGTAGTGGTGCTTCCCATGTGAGGACTACCAATTTTACTCAAGTTGTTAGCTTAGTGGACTTAGTGGAGGGGCGGGTGGGGGGGTCTCCTCCGCGAACCGCCACCTTAACGTGGTGGAGGAGTTTGAGTGGCTCAGTGATCCTGGGAGCTATGTTGTCCGGGGCATCAGTCCCTGGCTAACAGGTCTCGGGGGAGAGTCCAGACTAAGAGCGGTTCAGTTAAGGGTTAGTGTTAATGTCAGTAGCTGGTACAGCGCCATGCAAAGTAAAACAAAATCATATTCAACACCTTCGCAATGACCCCCCTTCTCCGGGGTTTAAAATCCTTTGACTTTTACCCAAGAAAGGTGGCTCAAAATCGGATTCCACACCTTTGCAATGACCCACTCTTCTCCGAGGGTAAAGGTCGTTGACTTTTACCCGAGAAAGGTGGCTCAAAATCGGATTCAACACCTTCGCAATGACCCGCCCTTAGGGTAAGTTAGGGTATCCGAGTTAGGGTAAGTTTAGTTTAGGGTGCGGACCAGGGGAATCTGACTTTGCAGTCGGTTGAGTCGAGACCTCCTCGCGGTGGTCCGCGGTAACGCCTTAGTGGCGGCTAACTTGACTCGTAATCTCCCCAAAACGAAGCGGCTTCCACTTGGGAGGTTTGGAGATAATGCACCTCCGTCCTCCTGGGCTCATCTTGGAAGGCTGCATCGTTTCATTTTTTTGTTAAGATGTTTTTGGAGTGCACCGGGCTACGACTTGAGTCAAATTTGGACCTCAGGTTGTGTAGACCCGTTGCTTCTGCATGCTCCTGGTGCTGTGGTAGCACAATCATCTAGCAGGTGCCAACAGTAGCTATTGCCATCCAATGTCTCAAAGAGGTGGCCCACATTCCTCTGATAATGACGTGGATGGTGCTCTAATAGCTACTGCTGGCACCTTCTAGATGACTGAGTTACCACAGTAGCACCAGTCATCTTGTAGGTGCACAGCAATGACAGCTGCAGTGCAGCGTGGTAGCTGGGTCAGTAGTGGCAGCCCCCCTCGTTGCAGTTCATAGTCACTGTGGAGCGAAGAGAAGCCAGGCCCCAAAAGCCGGCAAAAAAGCCGGCAAAAAAGAAAAAATAATAGGGTTCGGCTTGACTGGCGGAGTCAGTAGAACGGACCTTAAAGATCTGAAAAAATGGCCTGTGCGTCTTTCGCTCCTAGTGTGGCTATGCTGTCTTGGGGCCCTGACTACTGCGGCACTGGCAACTGCGCTTGCGGGCACATAGGAGCGGAGGGTGGGGCCAGACCTACTCTTCGCTGCCTAGTGTGCCTGATAGCTCTGGCTAGTATTCTGGCACAGACACGTTTAGTGTGTCTGTCTGTTCTTGCTGGCACAGTGCTATGCACAGCCTGACCAAGAAGCAAAGAGGAGGCGCTTTGCTGCTTGGACTGGCTGTGATAGTCCTCTGATGTACACAGCGCAAGATGACTGGAGACAGAGGTAGTGGTGCTTCCCATGTGAGGACTACCAATTTTACTCAAGTTGTTAGCTTAGTGGACTTAGTGGAGGGGCGGGTGGGGGGGTCTCCTCCGCGAACCGCCACCTTAACGTGGTGGAGGAGTTTGAGTGGCTCAGTGATCCTGGGAGCTATGTTGTCCGGGGCATCAGTCCCTGGCTAACAGGTCTCGGGGAGAGTCCAGACTAAGAGCGGTTTAGTTTAGGGTTAGTGTTAATGTCAGTAGCTGGTACAGCGCCATGCAAAGTAAAACAAAATCATATTCAACACCTTCGCAATGACCCCCCTTCTCCGGGGTTTAAAATCATTTGACTTTTGCCCAAGAAAGGTGGATCAAAATCGGATTCAACACCTTTGCAATGACCCACTCTTCTCCGAGGGTAAAAGTTGTTGACTTTTACCCGAGAAAGGTGGCTCAAAATCGTATTCAACACTTTCGCAATGACCCGCCCTTAGGGTAAGTTAGGGTATCCGAGTTAGGGTAAGTTTAGTTTAGGGTGCGGACCAGGGGAATCCGACTTTGCAGTTGGTTGAGTCGAGACCTCCTCGCGGTGGTCCGCGTTAACGCCTTAGTGGCGGCTAACTTGACTCGTAATCTCCCCAAAACGAAGCGGCTTCCACTTGGGAGGTTCGGAGATAATGCACCTCCGTCCTCCTGGGCTCATCTTGGAAGGCTGCATCGTTTCATTTTTTTGTTAAGATGTTTTTGGAGTGCACCGGACTACGACTTGAGTCAAATTTGGACCTCAGGTTGTGTAGACCCGTTGCTTCTGCATGCTCCTGGTGCTGTGGTAGCACAATCATCTAGCAGGTGCCAACACTAGCTATTGCCATCCAATGTCTCAAAGAGGTGGCCCACATTCCTCTGATGATGACTTGGATGGTGCTCTAATAGCTACTGCTGGCACCTTCTAGATGACTGAGTTACCACAGTAGCACCAGTCATCTTGTAGGTGCACAGCAATGACAGCTGCAGTGCAGCGTGGTAGCTGGGTCAGTAGTGGCAGCCCCCCTCGTTGCAGTTCATAGTCACTGTGGAGCGAAGAGAAGCCAGGCCCCAAAAGCCGGCAAAAAAGAAAAAATAATAGGGTTCGGCTTGACTTGCGGAGTCAGTAGAACGGACCTTAAAGATCTGAAAAAATGGCCTGTGCGTCCTTCGCTCCTACTGTGGCTATGCTGTCTTGGGGCCCTGACTACTGCGGCACTGGCAACTGCGCTTGCGGGCACATAGGAGCGGAGGGTGGGGCCAGACCTACTCTTCGCTGCCTAGTGTGCCTGATAGCTCTGGCTAGTATTCTGGCACAGACACGTTTAGTGTGTCTGTCTGTTCTTGCTGGCACAGTGCTATGCACAGCCTGACCAAGAAGCAAAGAGGAGGCGCTTTGCTGCTTGGACTGGCTGTGATAGTCCTCTGATGTACACAGCGCAAGATGACTGGAGACAGAGGTAGTGGTGCTTCCCATGTGAGGACTACCAATTTTACTCAAGTTGTTAGCTTAGTGGACTTAGTGGAGGGGCGGGTGGGGGGGTCTCCTCCGCGAACCGCCACCTTAACGTGGTGGAGGAGTTTGAGTGGCTCAGTGATCCTGGGAGCTATGTTGTCCAACAAGCAAACAGGTCTCGGGGGAGAGTCCAGACTAAGAGCGGTTCAGTTTAGGGGTTAGTGCGGTACATTGATCACATTTAGTTATATGGTAGAAATAAGTAGAAATACTTTCGGTCCTTCTGTAGCGTGCATGCGCACTACTGACTTGAGAGTTCTTCAATAGCCAAAAAAAAGTAACGAACATGTGCATCTGCTTCGTGAATACACCACAGCAACTGGCAATGAGGGTAAAAACTCTACGTTCTCGCAGGGAAGGAGAGACCCACGGGTCAGTGCTAGTGAGTGCAATGGTCAGCGTACATAGAACGGATGGAACAATTCTTCTAAGCTAATGACATAGCCGGATTTATGTAATTTAGTTTAGGGTCAATGTTAGGGGAGGAGTTTGAGGAGGCCACGGAGAAGGGCTTTCGGTTGGCCTCAAAGAGCACTTTGAGGAACTTTTAAACCCGGCCAACATGTCCCCTGGAGAGGGGGCAGCGCCTGAAGACTTGGGGCGGGTTGCACCCACATATCCCTGGCAGAGGCCGCTAAGGTAGTCCAACAGCTCCTTGGTGGCATGGCGCCGGGGGTGGATGATATTCGCTCTGAGATGCTGAAAGCGCTGGACGTTGTTGGGCTGTCTTGGATTGCCTTTTCAACGTCGCATGGGGGTCTGTGCCCATGGACATGCAGACCGGGAAGGTGGTTCTCTTTTGAGAAAAGGGGGGCCGGAGAGTGTGCTCGAACTATTGGGGTATCACACTACTCAGCCTCCCGGGAAAGCTTATGTCAGGGTGCTGGAGAGGAGGCTCCAACCGTTTGTCGAACTTCAGATTCAAGAGAAGCAGTGCGGATTCCGTTCCTTTACCCTCACAAGACTACTGGAGGAGACCTGTGAGTTTGCCCAACCAGTTTACATGTGCTTTGTGGACTTGGAGAAGGCTTTCGACCAGGTCCCTCTGCGGTTTTTGTGGGGGTGCTGCAGGAGTATGGGGTGCCGGACCCGTTGCAACGGGCCATTCGGTCCCTGTACTACCTGCAGTAGGAGCTGTGTTCGTACCTCCAAATCTGAGGCTATGGTACTCTGCTGGATAGTTTAGCATAGTTTGGATGGCATGTCATTTAGTTTAGTTTAGGGTTAATGTTAATGTTAGGGTTAGTTTAGTTTAGGGTGCGTACCAGGGGAATCCGACGTTACAGTCGGTTGAGTCGAGACCTCCTCGCGGTGGTCCGCGGTAACGTCCTAGTGGCGGCTAACTTGACTTGTAATCTCCCCAAATCAAAGTGTCTTCCACTTGGGATGTTCGGAGGTTACCCAACCCCGTCCTCCTGGGCTCATCTTGGAAGGCATCATTGTTTCATTTTTTTGTTTTTTCTGAGTCCACCAGGCTACAACTTGAGTCAAGTTGGTCCTCAGGTGGTGTAGCACCCATTGCTCCCTTTGATAGCTCAGTTGGTAGAGCGGAGCACTGTAGGCTGATATTTTCTGTGAAAAATAAGCAGGTATCCTTAGGTCGCTGGTTGTACTACGGCTCGTAGGATGAACTAATTGTAGTTGAATGGAAAGATGAGCAACGATCTTTCAGGGAATAATTAACAGGGTTTTTGTTGTAAGCGACTACTGAGTAACTTTGCACACGTTTTAAAAGAGCAGGTACGTACAACGCAGGTGGCTGTTGGTCACGTTTAACTCTGTTTTGTTGAGTCTTTGAAAACATACTTTGGTTCGGCATGAGTTTCAGCTTCGATGCACGCTGAAAGAATGTGAGGTTTTGGGTCCCTTCGATAACTCAGTTGGTAGAGGGGAGGACTGTAGGCTGATATTTCCTGTGGAAACTATGCAGGCACCCTTAGGTCACTGTTTCAACTCTGGCTCAAAAGATGAACTTATTGTAGTTGAATGGAAAGATGAGCGACGATCATTAAGTGAATAATGAACAGGGTATTTTTGTTGTAAGCGGTTACTGAGTAACTTTGCAGACATTTTAAAAGAGCAGGTATGTACAAAGCAGGTGGCTGTTTGTCACGTTTGACTCTGTTTTGTTGAGTCTTTGGAAACAAACTTTGCTTTGGCATTAGTTTCAGCCTCGATTGAAACAAGTAAGCTTAATTCCCTTTGATATCACAGTTGGTAGAGCAGAGGACTGTAAGCTGATATATTTCCTTTAGTAGCTATGGTTGCAGGTTCAACCCCGGCTCGAAGGATGAATTTATTGTAGTTGAATGGAAAGATGTGAATAGTGCGACGATCTTTAATGAAAAAATTAACAGGGATTTTGTTGTAAGCGGCTACTAAGTAACTTTGCACAAGTTTTGAAAGATGAGTTACGTACAGAGCAGTTGGCTGTTTATCACGTTTGACTCGTCTTGTTGAGTCTTTGGAAACATACTTTGGTTCGGCATGTGAGGTTTTGGTCTTTTTGATAGCTCAGTTGGTAGAGTGGAGGACTGTAGGTTGAAATTTCCTGTAGAAAATATGCAGGTATTCCGTGGGGGCCGGTCATGTATAGCTGGTACTCACTGACAGACAATGAAATTGCAGCATTTTTAATGCTGCAATGCGGCTGTTCAAGGTGCTGAACATCCGCTCTGTTTTTAGCAAATATAAGTCCTGCATTCAAATAAATGACTCAAGGAATGTATTAAAGTTTAGCATCAAAACAAACGTTAAGTATAATTACTTATACTCGTTTTAATATGCTGCTGGTAGTTTAATCTAATAACACACCATCAATTATTAGTTAGCATGATAACCTTAATCTGCTAACTAACTAGTAGCTCATTAGTAACTCTTTCTGTCACATAAATGTGGAGCAGTTAATGTACATGACTATAAACTACTTGCATCTTTAATGCGTTCCTCAGTAACGTTACCCAGCGGAGACGTGCATGTGTATGCGCGTTCACGTGATTCAAATGAAGCCCCCGGGTCCGTGCTGTTCTTTCACTGCTTATGTTTAACCTTAATATCCACAGTATATGCATGCATGTTACTGACGTGCAGTAGAACACGCTCTATCATATATTGTAATGCACATTCATGTTAACATGTGATACTTCAGGCCACAGAAACACAAAGAAGTCCCACATGAATAAACAACACTGAAGAAAAATGACTAACTTCACAGCTTTCAAGTGTACCATAACTCGTCAACACTAATTCTCATTACATGTGAGGTCATTTTTATTCATTTGAATGACTTACTGTTTCACGTACGTTAGTTAAGGCTCGCTCTTTTTGGAGAAGATTTTATTCTTTTCTCTCTTGCTAGCTAACATGCGGGCACCATGTGACACAGGTAACGTTACTGAGCACCACTGAAGGTGAACCAGAACGCCACAACAGTCAGACCTTTACACAGCACAACATGGCGTGTGTTTTATGAGCTACATGGCAGGGCAGACTGCAGCAGCTGGTATAAACCTGGATACATCGTTGCTAGCTTAACCCTCCTGTCGTGTTCTGGTCAAATCTGACCGATTTACAACATGAATCAATCATCAACATTGTATTTTACATCGGACCTGTGATGATATCCTCAACAATAGACATTTGAACATTTAAAATTGCTGATCACATTCCTCCCCCCTCTCTCTCTTCACAGCCCCATATATAAAGTTACAGTTCAAACTTCAAACAAAAAAAGCAGGTGTTTTGTTATGGGAACCCATCTCTATCCTGTTTCATGTGCTCATCCCCCCCCTCCCCCCCCCCCCCCCCCCCCTTCAGTTCATGGAGAAGACGACCGCCCAGGGAGAGATTCCAGTTCAATACAGTAACAACAAAGTCAGTCATGCACATTTTATTGTTTGAAATTGCACTTTTTCCAGTTCAAATAGTTCGTATACATTTCCCCCTTGACCTAAATATTTTATTGCTTTAATGTCAAATTACTTTAAAACATGTTTAAGTTGTCATAGTAACTTGAAGAAAGAGGAACATTTGAAATGTTTTATGTTCAAGAATATCATCAAAATGTATTGTTAAAACACATATATGTAATTTTACTGTTATTCATTTAAAGTATTAAAATGAATAGTTATGCATGTTAGAGTAATTTAGGATTTGCTGTAAACTGTACACGGTTACTGTAATAACAATGACAGTACTGGGATTATTACTGTAAAAATGACTACAGTGTGCCAAGAGTTCTGTGATTTTCTGTGATTTTACAGTAAGCATACTGTGAACTATACTACAGCTACTTACTTGCTAATTGCTGCCAGCAAGTTACTCTAAATTATACAGTTATCTTGTTACAGTGTACTGTAAATTAATTAATTGCAGATGTGGCACTAGAGGAAAGGTCACAAGTATTGAAAAATATTTTAATATACACTCTTTTTGCATAAATCAAAAACATTTGCTGAGATTTGTAATATAATTCTGTACAATAGATTTTGTTAACATCGCACTACTTTTAAACACCTCTTAGTCTAAACGTGAATTTTGCATTGAACAATCATGGCTTCTGTTATGGAGGTTGGGTGTGTCTAAAGCTGGGTTGGCTTGCACACATATGAGATGTGCACAAAAAGATACAACAAAATAGTTTAATTATATAATTATTTCACATCTGTAATTAAGTCATGATGAATGGTGTGCAATGCAATAGGTGAGCACAGCACTTTTACATAAACCACAGAAGCACTCTTCCATGATTTAATTAACTGCAGAAGCACTCGGACCATGTATCACTTAGTAAAGTATAATGCTTACTTTTTAGAGAACTTGACATATTCAGAACACAAAACATATTTTTCTCAGCAACGGAAATGTGGATTTTTTGTTTTGTTTTACTTAAATTTTTTTGAGCTTCTGGCGCAGAGGGTCTCAGAATTAAAAAGCCAGGTTTGAAATCCGCGAATGTTACGTATTTTCATATACTTCCGGCCTCGCCGGAAGTTCTTCAGAATAAAAGGACCCGAAACCTACAAATATGCATTAATATCATACAGACACAGAGCCAACACTAATTTACGTAAAACTTAGTTATTACATTTATAACAACTAACCTTGTGCCTCTTCGGGGAAGTGCTAATACCGTTACTGTTTCTAATTTGTATAAACATTTTTTATGTCATTCAATCTGCGCACAATGAGACTTCCTTGTTAACTCTGCAAGCCGCCTTCAAAATAAAAGCATCTCATAACTTAGCCTGATTTGCTAACTTGATGGAGTTATCCATGAGTGTCCTGGTGTTCTCATGTTGTCTTTATTTTACTTCAAGTGCTTCATGTCCCTTACTCCCATATCTGTCCATGCTGGCTCTGTCCCCGTCGATTTAAAAAGCAATCATGGAAAGCCAAATACAGCATTAGCAGGATTGACGCTAGCTTAGCCAACCCATACGGTGTTAGCAGGACTGCATTCAGCAGCTAGCTTAGCCAAACAGTCCGTGGTGTGGCCGTTTCAGGCCAGTCTGTTGTCTTAAGCCAGTGGTTCTCAAACCTTTTTTGTCAAGCCCCACTTTGGAGGACGAAAAATGTTCGGGCCCCACCGCCCCTACAAAATTGTAACAAAATGGTCCATGCTGAATTTTTATTGAAATAACGACATTTTGTGACTCCTCTATCTGTGCTTTTATTAATAATAGAACAAAGAAAATGTAAGTCAAAACTAAATTAGTGCAGATCTAGTACATCTAGTACAAATCTTTGTAAAACGGGGTTGTAGATTTGATACGGCCACTCTCAATTCATGCTCAAAGTTGAGCTTCGATCTGTATTTTCTTTTGAGAGAGGCAACAACAGAAAAGCCAATCTCACAGAGGAAGCTCTGCGCGTCATCACAGCCGTCCGGCCGGTGCTGAATCAAACAGCTGCTGGTCCGCCTGAAGTAGCGCTGGCAGCGGCCGTCATTCAGATGCTGTTGTGCGGCTATGGATGATAATATGAACCCGGACACGGGGGCGTTTGATGGTCCGACATTAGAGGGACTTCCACAAGAAGTTTAAAGCAGAACTAGTGGTTAGTTTAATGATGGATGGGGGAAACGGTACTGTTTTTACAGAGATAAGCCACAGAGATAAGCCCCACCCCCTTCAAGGGGCGAGTAAAGCCAGTAGCAAATGACGCAAATTAACCACATAAAGTCGAGCGACTAAACTCACGCGAGTAACACACCATTAGGTCTACAAGTGTGAGTCGCAACTCGCAAAAGGATCTGTCGCGGTCGCGCATGCAGAACCGTAACGGCGTAATTTAAACCACAGATTTGAAAATGCAAAATGCATTCTGAGATATTGGCTGTCTTAAGTACGCACAAGTCTCATCCTATGCATCCCCGGTAAAATGTGCGGATCAAATCACATCCGGGCATTTTCACAATTATTTAAAATAATAAAATAAAATAAAATAAAAAATCTACATTTCCCCAACCCTCTCGCGCCCCACCTGTAATACCTCCGCGCCCCACTAGAGGGTCGCGCCCCACAGTTTGAGAACCACTGTCTTAAGCTGAGCTCAGGCTGATCTGGGACCAGTTGTTTTACCGGTAGTTTCTCCGCCAAAGTTCTTCTCTCAAACGAGTCTTGGAGGTATGGAAGCCCGTTTTCGCCACTGGGATAAAAAAAAATAGATCCTGTAAGTCATAATTATGAGATAGTATCTCATAATTAAGACTTGACTATCTCATAATTATGAGATGCTAAGTTATAATTATGAGACAAAAAGTCATTATTATGAGATACTTAACCACAACAGTCAGAAGCAGTTCTAGAAATGGAATGTGAGTACATTGAAGACTACTTTAAACGTGGTTTTACAACAGATGAAATACTTCAATTGCTTGCTAATTCACATGGGATTGTACTAAGTAAACGCACCCTTGAAAGGATTTTAAGTAAGAAGCAGCTTTGGCGTAGAAAGAATAAAACCGATGTGGCTGAGGTGGCCAACTTCATTGAACAGCAACTGGAAACATCTGGTCAGTGTCATGGTTATAGATGGATGCACCAAAAGTGTTGGTTACATGGAATTGTGACTGACAGAGAAACAGTTACAATATTGCTAAAGTTATTGGATGGCGAAGGTGTTGATCTGAGGTCAAGAAACAGACTGCGGAGGCGTGTGTACCACAGCTGTGGTCCAAACTATGTCTGGCACATTGATGGCTACGACAAGCTTAAGCCATTTGGAATTGCAATCAGTGGATGCATTGGTGGGTTTTCCAGAAAGATGATATGGTTTGAAGCTTACAAAACAAATAATGATCCAAAGATCATCGCTGGCTACTTTATGGATGCTGTAATCAATGCTGGTGGATCCCCTGCCAGACTTAGACTTGATTTAGGAACAGAAAATGGACATATGGCTGAAATGCAGAGGATTTTGCATTTCTCCGAGAACCAAGCTGAGACAGACAGTGTAACCTTTGGTCCAAGCACTGGAAACCAGCGGATTGAGCGATGGTGACTGACCTTGCGAAGTGAGTGTGTCCAGTTTTGGATGGACCTATTTGACAAACTGAGAGCAGATGGCTACTTCTCAGACAACTTCTTGGACAAGTCTTTGATCGAGTTTTGTTTTCTTTAAATGATACAGGTAATTGACACATATACAGGTGATTGCACAATACTATTTTTAAGAGCCACAAATGACCTCGTGTAAGGTAATTTCCTTCTGTGCAGATAATTGAGTAATAAATGGCATGACATATGATGGAAAAGACTCTTTTTATTTGTGGGTTCTTCGACCACATTTTGATAGCTGTTCAATATTATTGCAACATCTGTTTCATTGCAGCAAATTACATTTCGCAGCTATTGCAGGAAAATGCACACCTATCTTTGTAATGGCATTTTTGTAATATACTCTTTGTGACTGAATATGATTTGCCTCCTAGGAAGAACCTAATGAGGTTGTATTGACTTGGAACAACCATAGAGTCCGTCAAGTCCACAACTCACAATCACCTCATGGACGCCCCTCCATACTGCATGCAGTCCCTCAGCTGTACGGAGGCAGAGATTGTTTGCACCCTGTGGGCCTGGAGAAGGTTCAAGTCTGCCTTGAAGAGTGTGCGTTCAAGGATTTCCCATGTGATGAAGATGTGTTCCATATCTGTGTGGACCTAATGTCAGAGTATAATCTGAAACTAACAAATGATGTGTTTGAAACAGTGAACCTGTATATCGAACTTAGACATCTCATAAACAATGAACTAGATCATTAACTTTTCTGTGCCTGTGTCATATTTCAGAAACAATTAGAACTTAGTTACAGCCTGTGATAGATGCAAATATAATTGTAGCTAATATATGTACACACAAAGTACTTTGTTGTCCTTACCTTGACTATTTTTAAGAACGGAGTAAAATGTATTCAGATATTTAAACAATCACAGCATACAAAACTTCATATATTTTCAGTTCAAAGAACATCTGCACCTGTGATGAATAAAATTATAGGTCAAATGTGACCTTAAATCAAACATACATCTATACAGTTTTATAAAAACGTTTTTTGTTTGTAGTTTTGGAATTCAAGCTTCTTCAGTCTTTTCATGTTTAAATGAGACAAAACCCTTTACTGTGCTCTAAATTCCTCAAATTAGGAGAAAAAGAGCATTATTTAATTGTATTACTTTTTTCTTTTAATATTTAAAATAAGTCTTTTGGTTTTCTGATTTCATAATGAAATGCAATACTTGCAAGTGGTTAAGGAACATAATCACTCGATTTGAAAAAATAAATAAAATGTAATTAATTTGTAAATATGACTAAATGTGCCTATCAGCGGTGTTATATTAAACTAAACTAATAAAATCAAAGTACACCAGCAATTCTATTCCAAACGCACTTCAGGTGTCTTGTGCAGGCCACTGTCCATTGTGCTGAATGATTTACACCTCAGGCTCTTCCGAAGTTGTATTACCTGACCTGTCCTCTGTCCATGGTGTTGCCGATTGTGTAGACAGTGACAGTGCATTGATAGGCAGGATGGACAATTGCTCAGGGCAAAAGGAAAGCATTGGTCAGCACTGTTATTGAGTCTAAGTGTGCCTGGCAAGCTGATATAGAAATTATTATTATTCATTAAATACATAGTCCTATAGTTTTAGCTACCTGTGTGCTTGTGCACACATGTTCTAATTATTTCCAACTGACAGAGACAGGCACCCAAGCAGACACAACAGCAGATGAGTTTGTGATTATACATACATATATATATATAAGCGTAACCCAGCCACCTACATACAAATACAGTACTACAGTTTTTCAAACTTTTCAAATAAAAGAAAATGACAACATATGGATGCATCTGTAAAAGTGTGCACCATGCATATGGCAACAGTAAATACATTTTTCAAAACATTGTCAATAAAAGAACATGACAGTACTGACTACATAAAATTAGCACCATATACACCGTAACAGTAATACATTTTTCAAAACTTTGACAGTAAAAGAACATTTTTATGATTTACCTAAAAGTGTCACAGTTCAGCTCCACACCCTTCTCGTCAGTCTAACTCCCTTGACCTGTTCACTCACCTGCCTCTGATCACTAATCAAGCCCTTATTTAGACTCCTGCCTTCCAGACACACCTTGCCAGATTGTTCGTTTTTTCCAGCTAAACTCTCCAGCACTCGTTCACGGACTGATCTCCTGTTGCCCTGTTTAACCCACTAGACTGAGTCCTGGTCAACCTACCAGCCTTTTTTATCCTGATTCTGCTGTAGTCTGCCTGCCTTTTCCAGAGGTTTAAATAAAAGGTAAAACATCCCTGGAATCGTGTGTGTGGGTCCAGATACGACCCGTTACATTGGCCAGATTGTGATTTAACGGGTCGTATCTGGACCCAAATGCACACACACGACTCCCGGGATATTTCACCTTTTATTTAAACCTCTGGAAACAGTAGGCAGAATCGGGATCAAAAAGGCTGGTAGTTTGACCAGGACTAGTGGGTTAAACAGGGCAGCAGGAGATCAGTCCATGAACGAGTGCTGGAGAGTTTAGCTGGAAAAACTGAAGAACAATCTGGCAAGTTGTGTCTGGAAGGTAGGAGTCTAAATAGGGGCTTGATTAGTGATCAGAGGCAGGTGAGTGAACAGGTCAAGGGAGTTAGACTGATGAGGAGGATGTGGAGCTGAACTGTGACATAAAGTGCCAACAAAAGTTACTTGAACGTACATTTTAGCCCACCTTGATCTCTACTGGCGTGATGCTATTATGTCCTCTGTGTTATGCTTAACAAATGATCTCAGTAAGGAACAGGAAAGCTTGTCTTGAGAGCTATCTTTTTAACTATTTCAATCTTATGCATGGTCACTGGCATTACACAAGGAAACAAAATCAAGCAAACAAGCGTTTGCATTGAAATGTGTGTGTGAATAACATAAACACACATCTACTCCCTGGACTAGATTGTGTTCATTACCCACACATTAGACTCCAACACCTTGTTCATCTCTGAGCTGAAGTCAGGGTAGCTGTCATAATGGACTGACAGCTTCAGCACACAGCAACAAGTATGAGCCACAGGTCTCCTCTGAAAGCCTTGAATCTGAGTAAAGTCAATAATAATGTCTTTCCCCAGGAATCAATCTGACCCTGTGCAGAATCTGCACAAACATAGATGCTGCATATCAGCATTCCTCAAATATGTGGTGAGGTACTTCTGAATGTCTTTCTGATGGACATTCATGGTCTCTGGGAAGGAGAGAGACTTCACAACCTTTCTCACAGTTGGTTGCAGGGTTTCGTATGCAGTTGTGAGGTCCTGAAGGCTGTGCTCGGAGCTGTTGAGTATTTTTGCCCATTGTTCAATGACGTAGGCAGGCTCTTGAACAAGCCTTTTGTGGGCGAGCTCCTGGAGGATGTCATTGACATTGCTGGCTGTTGGTAACCTTCTGCAGCTGTGGTTGTCAAGGCTCTCAATTAATTGTTCTTGGTCGACAGTGTTAAAATCTGATCTCCATGATTCAAACACTGTACGCTCAGACTCAGGCATGTATCCGAGGAAATTCTCCACTACATCACTCTTGGCATATCCAAAAGCAGCTTGCTCTAATATGACCGGTGCGATCTTCACAGGAAGATATTTCTCCCTCGCCCATCCAAACGCAATGATTCGACCAACACTCTCCCACTGCTGCTGTCCGAAATCATGCCTTAGAAAAGGCACTTTAAGAGCATTTCCTGTTGCATATTGGTCATAGAATTCACTCCAGAATTCTGAGAGACAATCTCTCACAACTCCGCCATCATCATACCCCTTCTCAAGTGTTCCATCTGGCAGAACAAGCTGGATTTTGATGTCAACGTCTTGAAGTCTGTCATCGCAGAAATGTGCCATGAGCTCTGGCAGTACCTGCCCTCTGTGAACCACCAATATTCTCTTCACCCTCTCACTGGATGATACGGTTTGTGGTGAAACAGGCAGTGTATCATCCAAATTCTGTTGCTCATTTTCAGAAAGGTCTCCTAAAAACACAATGTTGCTGCTCTCAAAAACATCCTCTCAATGTGTGGAATACAGTGCAAAGTCAAAATTGTCATTGTTTGTAGTGCTTCCAAGGAATATTACTTCTGGGTTGACCGTTTCAAATGTAGCAGATGGCGGCGATGTAGCAACACTGAGAGAAGAAGTGGAAGACGGATTCTGAGCGCTCACCTGTCTCTCCAAAGATGGAGCTAAACCTGCGTTGTGACTGTGTGGACTGTCCATTGTTTGCTTCTGTGTGGTCAAATAAAACCTAAGAAGAGGGAGCTTTGTGTCATTGTACAATTGTCCAACTGTAATTACATTGTCAACCGTCACCTCTTGATAATCTTTGAGATCTAACTCAAAATCTGTTAAGGACCCCAGAGTATTTTTATTTTCTGGAAAGAACAGGCCAACTGCTTCCTGAATCAGATCACTTTTCTGAGCATCCTTTGAGACGTAAATTTTTCTTGTTCCACCTCCTTGTCTGGCTCTCACTTGCTTGAAAACCTCTTTTTCATTATCATAATGCATCCATCCTATTTCTATTTTTCTCATTGTCTTCAGGGCATTTCTTTTCTGAGATGGACGTGAGTGTTCCCCTTGGTTAGGGCTGGTGCCTCCTTCGTCACAAGGTTTTCTTTTGGCCAATTTATATATATATATATATATATATATATATATATATATATATATATATATATATATATATATATATACAACCTCTGACCTGCATGTGTGAAGTGAATACTGAACGAAGAGAATAAAACTGTGCTCAGCAAAAGGGACTTCCCTCCTGCAGGATGTGTTTTTCTCTTGGGTTTCACCTTTTGCAGGTCCTGGTCCTGGGACCCTGAAGAGCAGGTGGTCCTCGACGGGGCACCTGTAGTTACATCCCGTGTGCAGAGACTCCCTGCAGCAGACCAACTCTGATCTGGTCCATGACGCTCATCAGGAATGCAAGAGCGTCTTGAACACACAGAAAGAAAGAGAGGATTTGATGCAGAGAGAAGAAACCATTAGGGGCATGTTCCACAACAAGAACCGACACACCGTCTGACTCTCTTTCTGGTGCTGATCCTGGAACTCGGGGGCCTGAACAGAAAAGGCCCCCTTGAATAAATAGAGGGCCTTGAGTTTGGTTGGTGCATTTGTGGGACCTTGCGACGTTCTTGAATCTTGTGGAGGAGGCGAAGAACAACACGGTCGTGGTGAGTCTGCTGTTAGCGTTTGTCAAGGAGCGAGCTGATGTGTGCGTGTCGACGCATCGATCATCAGCAAATACATCAATCAAATACATGTAAAGGTGATCTTCCCTTCAGGTTATTGTCTAAGCATGGGGAGGCTCTAGCAGGGGTCCTGGTCTTCTGAGGGTCGTTTAAAAGCTCTTCAGTTCTCCACAATAGTTTGGTGATACAATACTTCAAATCTCATATTTTATATTTTATTTCAACCATGTATACTAAACACAAAGCATTTATATAACTTATTTTAAATCAGAAGCCCAGGGCAGAAGGTCTGTCAGTCTGTCAGACCTGTTCTTTATAGAGCAGAGCTCCTTTCTCTGGGTTAATCACCAACAGCTCAGGCCTGAGGACCTGAAGGGTCGTGGATACTTGAGCTAGAGACTGTAAGGTGACTATTATTATTATTATTATTATTATAAAGGGCTCATTCAAAAGTCCATTTGAAAAACGGCATCTGTGTTTATCTTATTATACAACCAAGCAGATATCACACACAGCTATGAAATAATAAGTCATTTGTGGGTACAGCCGAATGTATAAATCAAATATGGATTAATAAACATGAGAGTTCAACCTCCAGCTCAGACGTACAGTGAGACAGAGAATTTAAGTCAAACGCTCCACTCTGGGTGTTTTCCCAGCATCCCTCATGTCACACAGTTATTTCTCTCCTCTACAAAGAGAGCTGGAATTAACTGGCTGACTTCCTGTTGTGTTTTCTCTCTCAGTACATGTTACAGACCATGGACATGCTGAATGAGAAAACAACTAAAAATAACACTGCTACCTGAATAAACCTTCAATGAGCAGTCTGCAGTTCTCTGATGTGTCAGAACAGAGAGACGCAACAGCAGCCATTATTAGGATGGCTTCCAACACACTTCTGAACCTCACAAGTTCCCATAGTCCCTTCATCCCTCACTCCTGTGCACCCACTCCCTCACTCACAGGCCCGGCCTCCTCCATCCGGTGCACCGTGACAGACAAGCAGTCGGTCTGGATGAGCTCCCTCTCTCCTCCTCAGATGGCGACCTGAGGGAGGAGCCTAAACGTTGTGAAGCTGCTGCAGGAAGAACAGCAGCAGCTTCACCGAAGAGGAGGGAAACCAGATTATTTAATTCCAAATGAATTAATTTATATGTGTCACTCAATCTAATCTGGGGGGGTTTCACAATCTTGTTTTACAGAATACTGTGCTATGACCATTTTTAGGACACTTATTGGCATTTTATGACATACAATATTGGACTTTTATTGGATGTGTCTCTAGATGCCATCTTTTGAGGCTGCACATCTACTAGTTTGTGACAAATAAAAGCACCTGTTTTAACATGCAACACAAAATCATACAACAATAATGTACTTTGTATAGTTATACTCATCGTCAGCAAGAGTATCACATACTCGTAAAGAAGAAGACCACACTGGACTTGTTCAATGTCCATAAATAAAATGACAAAGATGTGCGGGATTTAGACAGATATGAGGACTCCTCCATAGTTCCCACAGGCCATGTGACACCGGTGGAATATGTTAAGAAACCAAATCAATTGTCAGAATATTGACTTGCAATCATTCCAAGTGGAGCCACGTTGCACGCAATTCTTTCGATTGTCCATGACAATTCAGAGTTCAGACAAGGAAGCAGAGTTGTAGTCTTGCACCCTTCTCTGCATTTCCTTTAGGGCAGTTGCCTGCCTTAAACTCTATAGAGACTGTGTCTGTCCCATGGCCACTTTTTTAATGTAAAAGTAACTAACAGAGGTGTTATAGAACATAACGTCATAAAGGTTAACACCACTATTGCAACAGAGCAATATGATAGGAGAATTAAATGTGGACTCCTAAATATTAGATCTCTGTCTTCCAAAGCTGTATTAGTAAATGGATTGATATCAGACAGTCACATTGATGTATTTTGTCTTACTGAGACCTGGCTGAGACATGAGGAATATGTCAGCCTGAATGAATCAACTCCTCCAAGTCATATTAATGTTCACATTCCTCGAGGCACTGGTCGAGGAGGTGGAGTAGCTGCCATCTTTGACTCAGGCCGGTTAATAGGTCCTAAGCCTGGATTGAATTGTGGCTCGTTTGAAAGCCTTGTTTTGAGTCTTTCACACTTCGCTGTAAAACTGTACAGCCAACTCTGTTTGCTGTAGTGTACCGGGCACCTGGTCCGTATTCAGAGTTTTTATCTGACTTTTCTGAGTTTTTGTCAAGTTTGGTCCTTAAGACTGATAAGTAGGGATGCAACGATACCATTTTTTACAAACCGATACGAGTACGAGTATTTTTATTTGTGTACTTGCCGATACCGAGTACCGATACCGATACTTCTTAGATTTGGACTCCATGAAAGTGCAATTAATTTGGAGGCAGATTTTACTTTATCCTTTGCAGATTATGTCAAGCCTATAGTACAAAATTAACAGAAGGCTATCCCAAGCTTTAAACGTCTTGTGGAAGTCCCTCTAATGTCGGACCATAAAACGCCCCCGTGTCCGGGTTCATAATATCATCCGTAGCCGCACAACAGCGTCTGAATGAGGCCGCTGCCAACAGTTTGATTCAAACCGGCAGGACGGCAGTGATGACGCGCAGAGCTTCTCAATTATAGATATATTAAATATGGAAAATTTCAACTCTCGCATCTAATGTGCCGCCCGGTGTAAATTTGCGTCTGTCGCAACCATACGCGTCTGTGCATAGACTTTACATGTAATCTGGTCGCGCGAAAAATTTGCGTCGCGTTCGGTGTGAACGCACCATTACTCTACACACCTTGCCGCAAGAGCCGCAAGAGAGCGACGAAAGAGCCGGATTATGTCAAGCCTATAGTACAAAATTAACAGGAGGCTATCCCAAGCTTTAAACGTCTTGTGGAAGTCCCTCTAATGTCGGACCATAAAACGCCCCCGTGTCCGGGTTCATAATGTAAGCGATAATATTAGGGATCGAGCAATTATATAGGAAGCTGTGTTCCAAGTTATGTTTCCGGTGCTTTTATTGTGGAGGGAGAAACGGAAAGGAAAAGAGGAGTGGAATTGTGGGATATACGTGTGTGAAGGAGATAAAAAAAAGTGGTTCAAGTTACCCTGGAGCGTGTTTTCATTTTATTATAATTACAAATATAGACACACAACAGACACTCGGCTACAATAATATCATCCGTAGCCGCACAACAGCGTCTGAATGAGGCCGCTGCCAGCGCTACTTCTGGCGGACCAGCAGCCGTTTGATTCAAACCGGCAGGACGGCAGTAATTTGCGTCGCGGTCGGTGTGAACGCACCATTACTCTACACACCTTGCTGCAAGAGCCGCAAGAGAGCGACGAAAGAGCCGCATGCGGCTCTGGATCACGGGTTGCCGACCCCTGCTCTAGATGTTGAAGTCAGGTAGGACAACAAATCTTTTTCTCCACAAAGCGCGACCAGTTTGTTGTAGCGAAATACTGTTGAGTGGTATCGGTTCTTGGTATCGGCAATTGAAAACGAATACGAGTACGAGTATTTTAACGCAGTATCGGCCCGATACCCGATACCGGTATCGGTGCATCCCTACTGATAAGGTTATTATTGTAGGTGATTTTAATATTCATGTGGGTGTTGGAAATGATAGCCTTTGTGTTGCATTTATGTCATTGTTAGATTTGTTTGGGTTCTGTAAGAGAGTACATGAACCGACTCACTGCTTTAGCCACAACCTCGACCTTGTGGAGCATTTGGTGGTTTTTCTGCAGAACCCTGTTTTATCAAACCATTGCCTTATGACTTTTGACTTTGTGCTGCCAGTGTGTGTACCATTGGGCAAAAGTGTCTACACCAGATGTATAACTGACGTTGCTGTTGTATTTAAGGAAGCGATTCCTTCTGTATTTGATTCATTACCATGTCTCAATATAACAGAGGACTCCTGTGCGAACTACAGTCCGTCCCGAATTGATCATCTCATTGATGGTGCTACTGGCTCACTGAAAATGACACTGGACTTAATAGCCCCTCTAAAGAAGATCATCAAACAAAGGAGGCCCGCTCCATGGTCTAACCTCAGACCCGTATACTGAAGCAAGGATCACGGAAGCTGGAAGGTGTATGGCGTTCCAACAATCTAGAGGAATCCTGGTTAGTCTGGCGGGACAGTCTGAGAACCTACAAGAAGGCCCTTCGTAATGCCAGAGGAGCCTACTACTCATCAGTAATAGAGAAGAACAAGAACAACCCCAGGTTTCTCTTCAGCACTGTGGCCAGGCTGACGTAGAGTCACAGCTCGGTGGAGGCAAGGCAAGGCAAGGCAAGTTTATTTGTATAGCACATTTCAACACAAGGTGATTCAAAGTGCTTCACATACAGCCATTAAAAGCATAAAAACACAATGCAGAACAAAAGATTTAAAAACAATTAAAAACAATTACACAATCCAAAGTAAAAGATTTAAAAACAATTAAGAAAAATCATAAAAACAATAAAAAACAGTTAGAAGGCAAAAAGCAGAAATAGATAGATACAGAATTGAATAAAAGTTGCAGTGCAGTTTAAGATATAAAATGCAGTAGTGAAATGTAGAATCTGGTTTAATTAAAGGCAACAGCAAACAGAAAGGTCTTCAGTCTGGATTTAAAGAGGCTGAGGGTCTCAGCAGACCTGCAGCTCTCAGGGACCTTGTTCCAGATGTGTGGAGCAGAAAAGCTGAACGCTGCCTCTCCATGTTTAGTTCTGACTCTTGGAACAGAAAGTAGACCCGTCCCAGACGACCTGAGGGGTCGGGATGGTTCATAAGGCAGCAGCAGATCACTAATGTATTTAGGCCCTAAACCATTCAGGGCTTTATAAACCAGCAGCAGGATTTTAAAGTAAATTCTTTGTTGGACAGGAAGCCAGTGCAAAGACCTCAGAACTGGAGTGATGTGATCCACTCTCCTGGTCTTAGTGAGGACTCGAGCTGCAGCGTTCTGAATCAGCTGCAGCTTTCTGATTGACTTTTTACTGAGACCTGTGAACACACCGTTACAGTAGTCAAGTCTACTGAAGATAAATGCATGAACAAGTTTCTCCAAATCCTGTTGAGACATAAGTCCTCTAACCCTTGATATATTCTTCAGGTGATAGTAGGCTGATTTTGTAACTGTCTTGATATGACTGTTCAGGTTGAGATCTGAATCCATAACTACTCCTAGATTTCTGGCTTGGTTTGAGGTTTTTAACATCAGTGATTGTAGCTCAGCGCTCACTTTCAATCGTTCGTCCTTGGAACCAAAAACAAGTACTTCTGTTTTATCTTTATTTAATTGAAGAAAATTCTGGCACATCCAGTTGTTGATTTCTTCAATACATTTAGCCAGCACTGGTATGGGATTATAGTCCCCTGGTGATATAGTTATGTAGATTTGTGTGTCGTCTGCATAGTTATGATAACACACTTTGTTGTTTTTCATAATCTGAGCCAGTGGAAGCATGTAGATATTGAACAGAAGAGGCCCCAGTATTGAACCTTGGGGAACACCACATGTCATACCAGTCAGCTCTGACCTGTAATTAGCTACCGACACAAAGTATTGTCGGTCCTTCAAGTAAGAGTCAAACCAGTTAAGTGCTGCGCCAGAGAGTCCTACCCAGACTTTCAGTCTGTCTAGTAGTATGTTGTGATCGACTGTGTCGAATGCAGCACTGAGATCCAGTAATACTAAGACTGAAGTTCTGCCTCTGTCTGTGTTTAAGTGGATGTCGTTGAAAACCTTAACAAGAGCAGTTTCAGTACTGTGATGCTGACGAAAGCCAGACTGGAAGACATCAAAACAATTATTTTCGGCCAAGAAGCTATTTAGCTGATGATAAACCACTTTTTCCATTATTTTACTTAAAAAGGGGAGGTTTGATATTGGCCTATAATTTTTCATTATTTCGGGGTCTAAAGTAGCCTTCTTTAGGAGTGGTTTAATAACTGCAGTTTTTAGGGCTTGTGGGAAGACACCTGAGAGAAGGGATGTGTTTACAATTTGTAAAAGGTCAGTGATCATGCAGTGCGAAATATTTTTGAAAAAGTGTGTTGGTAGAATATCTAAGCAGCATGAGGATGTTTTCAGATGTTGTATAATATCTTCTAAGCTTCTTTGGTTAATTGAATGAAATTGTGTCAAGATATTTGGATGGATGTTATTTAAAGATGGGGACAACACACATCCTGTGGTTGGTGTGGAGCCACCAACTGCTTGTCTAATTTGCTGAATTTTGTCAGCAAAAAAGAATGCAAATTGATTGCATGCCCAGGTGGATTGGAGCGTAGCAGTTACTGACACCGGAGGGTTTGTTAGCCTGTCCACGGTAGCAAATAAGGCGCGTGCATTGTTATTGTTTTTGGTTATGATGTCAGAGAAGAAGGCCTGCCTTGCATTTCTAAGTTCCAAATTGTAGTTGCGAAGTCTCTCTTTATAGATACCACAGTGAACCTGGAGATTAGTCTTTCGCCACCTGCGCTCAGCTTTCCGACACTCTCTTTTCTCTATTCGGACCAGCGTGGCATTTCTCCAGGGGGATCTTTTCTTACCTGAGACAACCTTCACCTTAGTGGGTGCAATGGCATCAATAACATTTTTAACTTTAGAATTGAAGTCATCCACAAGCTCATTTACTGAGATGCAAGAGAGGGCTGGTGTGGAGGAGAACTTCTGAATAAATAGTTCACCCGTGTTTTCAGTTATGTAACGCTTTGTCACAACCTTGGTTTGGACATTTGTGTGCAGGGAGATTGCACTCTCAAAGAAAACACAGAAATGATCAGAGAGTGCAACATCAGTCACAGCAACCTTGGAAATGTCCAGACCTTTGGTGATGATTAGATCCAGGGTGTGCCCCTTGTTGTGGGTGGGACCTGTTACATGCTGAGTCAGCTCATAGTTATCAAGGACACCACATAGCTGTATAGACCCTCTGTCCTGGGGATTATCAACATGGATATTAAAATCACCAACAATGGCAACACAATCAAAATCAACACAGATTATAGACAGCAGTTCAGTAAACTCATCGAAGAAGGATGCACAGTATTTAGGTGGTCTGTAAATGTTAAGGAATAAAACTCGAGTGGAATTCAGAGCCACATATTCAAAAGAAGTAAAATGACCAAAAGACATCTGCTTGCATTGCAAAGACTCATTAAATAAAATAGCAACTCCTCCTCCTTTCTTATGCGCTCTTGAAACACTCATGAAACTGAAGTTGGGAGGTGTTGATTCAATAAGAACAGCTGCACTGTTATCTTGGTCTAACCAAGTTTCGGTTAAAAACAAAAAATCCAGCTTGTGCCTAACAATGAAATCATTGATTAAAAATGTTTTTCCTGACAGAGATCTGACATTTAATAAAGCTAAGTTTAATGTGTTTAAAGCTCTATTTGTCCTATGTGTCTGGACAGGCTGACGGGAAATTATCAATAAGTTTGATAAATTTGCAGATTTACTAATGTTTCTTCGCAGCCTCACTTTTCCTTTTCTATGAGTCAGGACAGGAATTGAGAACGCTAGCTGCATACAGGGCCCCGACTGTTCCTGGAGATATTCAGTAGTGTCATTAGCCTTGTAGTCCGGACCCAGAAGATATCAAGTAGATATCAATATCAAGGTTTCTGTATCCGTTATAGCTTGAGGATATTGGTGGAGCTGTCGTGGAGGTGGGGGCAGAAATGGCTGAGGTCGAGCTGGACTTAGAGCCAGTGGCAGCGGTGGCCGAGGTCGAGGTCGAGCTGGACTTACTGGAGGGAAAATGGGAGTGCGGCGGGGAGTGAATTTGGTTCCAGCAGTGACCAGCTCTTTCATGTGGTCAGTGAACTCCAGGTGGGGGGAGGAGGGGGAGGATGAGGGGGAGAATGCAGAGGAGGGGGACCTGGATGGTGTATGGGGGGTGGAAGTTGGTGCTGGTGACTGAAGAAAATTATCTTCCTCTCTCGGAGGGGGGGGCCTTGTTGGTGAGGTTGGAGACTCCTCCTCTTGGCTCTCCTTTGGCATCCTTCCCATGAGGTCTCCAGGACGACGCTGTGTGGTTATCTCTTGTTTAGACTCCTCTTGTCTACTGTCCTTGGCAGTGGGAACAGACGGGTGACGCAGGAAGAAAAATAGGTTAGAGGCAAACTGTTTTACCCCTGACTTGTTCAGGCAGATTCCATCTGCTTTAAAAAGATGAATGCGTTCCCAGAAAAGGTAAAAATTGTCAATAAAATGTACTGGATGGTCAGTACATGCAGTTGACAGCCATCTGTTCAGTGCAAACAGCCTGCTGAATCTTACATCTCCTCTCCTGGCTGGTGGAAGAGGGCCACTGATAAACACCTCGGCATTGACAGAGCTGACTGTGTTTAACAAGTCAATAAAGTCTCTCTTCAGAACTTCAGACTCTTGTTTCACAAGATCACAGCTTCCCGTATGCAGAATTATGTTTTTCACCGTAGGATGGTTAGCCACGATGTCCAAGATTTTGTCTCTCATATTAGAGACCATGTCCGTCGGAAAGCAGAGTATTTTGGTATTCTTGCTGCACACTGTTTTCACATCTTTTACAGCATAGTCACCAACAATCAGAGTATCAGGCCCAGTCTTTTCCTGCGGCCTTTTACGTTCACATTTACTCTCAGTTCTTACCCTGCTTTGGGAAGATAGCTGCTTATCCAGGGCATCCGATTCAGGATCCTGCGACAATGGAGCAAATCTGTTTTCAAGTTGTAGTCTTGGTTGTTGTGGAGGTTCTTTGGTGGTTTTACTTTTCACAGCTGTGTGCCGGGGTTGAGGAGGAATTCTGCCTCCGTGGTAGTGCGGGCCAGCCAGTCGCATCAGAAATCTCAGGATTCTGGGCTCTGCCTGTTAGTCGTCCTCCCACATCCTGAGAGAATGATTTCCTCTTCGGCTTTAAACCGAGAGAGTTCCAGGGAGGACTACCATTTGAGGAGTCATTTACATCTGCACAACCCTCCTGTTTCTTGGTAGGCCTGGTGGTGCTAGTTAGCTGTGTCTTAGCTTGCACTTGTCCAGGATCTTGAGTCCATGGTAGAGTGGTATCGTTCTCACACGGTCCATTTACCTCCGAGTTCACTTCTAGTCGGGAGATTTTTATTTCCATGACTGCAATCTTCTGCAGGAGTTTGTAGTAGTTGTCCATGGAAAAGGGCTGGCATCTTGTTGCTACTTAGCTTTAGCTTAGCTGCTAAGTAGCCTATAGCGATTTGTCTCTAAACCAGCGGAATTTTAAATCTACAGAGAAATAGAGTCCCAGTGACTTTGAAGTGTCCAGCAGCTGCTGTTCAAGGACTCTCACAGAAGAAAAATAAAATGTAGGAAGATATTAGCAGAAAAAAATGCAAGCAGAAGCGAGAGCAAGCAGAAAAAGCGGCTGCACTGTAAGAAGCCGGAAGGCAAATTGTATTTGTAGGATTTAGGTCTTCACAATGAAATGAATGAGAGGGAAAGAAAAACCGTTGAAACTTAATAGTATTTGCAACCCAAATATGCTATTGTCATCCAAGTGCAATAATGAAAAGAAAATCTTGGTTAACTGCTTTAAGTTGAGCCGTGTATTCCTACAGACCTCAGCAGTAATGACTTCATGAACTTCTTCAATTATAAAATTCTGGCTATCAAAGGCAGGATAGACGATCTCCAGCCCTCAACTACTGACTGTTTATCCTCAAGTGGACTGGCCTTGGAGGCGGCTCTGGGCCCTGATGTGTGTTTGGATGGCTTTTTCCCCATAAGCCTTGACCAATTGTCTTCAACTGTTTCTACTTCTAAATCTTCTACCTGTCTCCTGGACCCCATTCCAACGAGGCTGCTCAAGGAGGTTTTTGCCTTTGATTGGCACCTCTCTGCTGGATATTATCAATGGTTCTCTACTAACAGATTATGTACCACAGTCTCTCAACGTGGCTGTAATTAAACCTCTTCTCAAGAAGGTTTTGGTCCTGTTAGACCTTAGTGCTGCGTTCAACACCATTGAATATGAGATTTTATTACAGAGACTAGAACAGGTGATTGGTATTAAAGGTACAGCACTAAGCTGGTTTAAGTCACATGTATCAGATCGATCTCAGTTTGTATATGTTGTGGCGCCCATAGAGAAATAGGTAAGGTTCAGTAGTAAAAATAGGGAACGACACACGGGGAGGGTGGAACAAAAAGATATTTTATTGTCCAAACGCCTGGGAAAGGGAATAAAGATAAATCAAAAGATCTTCCCGTCCGGGGTCCGTCGCTTCCCTCCGTCGTCTATTCGCCGTCTCCGTCCTGGAAGTATAGCAAAGAGGTGAGAGTAGCGCTGAGTTTACCTCATATCGGTGGCTGCTCTCTTCTTCCTGTTAGCTGGCTGTCTGTCCTCCCTCTCCTTCCCGCTCCCTGCTGCAGAAATACTCTCCTAATGAGAGATTGCCGGCAGGTGCGTCCAATGCCATGTTCCTACTGGCTGCAGCACCTGCACGGGTATCTCCCGTTAAGCACCTCCCCCAACCGGAGCCTGGGGATCCTCCCCCTGTGCTCAGTCTTCCTCTCTGGTCTCTCACAATGTAAATGATGAAGTCTCGATGAACACCGGCGTTCGTCATGGAGTTCCACAAGGTTCTGTGCTTGGACCAATTTTGTTTACCTTGTATATGCTTCCTTTAGGCTATGTTTTCAGGAAACACTCGATAAGCTTTCATTGTTATGCCGATGATACCCAGCTATATACATCGATCAAGCCAGATGAAACCAACCAGGTGGCTACTTTCCGGTGCTCCTGGGGCGCTCCTATAGTTGCTTGGGAACATCTTAGGATACACTGAGCTTCTCTTTCCTCTTCTCTCTCATTTTCTCCTCTCTATCTTTCTGGTTAAATGAATGTCTCTTTAATTCACATTACTAACTCTACTTCTTCTCGGGAGCCTCTGTGCTTCCTCTCCTCAAGCTTCCATGGATCGTGGCTGTCTGGAGCCGGTCCTGCTCCCTGTCATGGTGGCCCTGCTGATGCCCCTCATATCTGTCTCCGTCTGCTGGTGTGGATCGTGGTTCTACGAGTCGTGGTCCATGCCTACTACTCATTACATGAATAATTTCGGTCATATTCATTGAATGAGCTGTAACTCTGTTACGTTGATTCTGTACACATTACATCTATTGCTTCTGTCGATCCAGGAGAGGGATCCTCCTCTGTTGCTCTCCCTCAGGTTTCTTCCCTTTTCTTTCCCTGTAAAAGGATTTTCACTATTTTTGTACGGAGTTTTTCCTGATCTGATGTGAGGACCCTGATTTTGGGCTGTACAAAATAAACTGAATTGAAATGGAAAAAAATATTCTTGTAGATTTCATGGCAGTTGGCATGTTGCATTGCTGCCACCTTCAGGTGTTATCCGTATCATCCTTTTGGTCGTCCTTGAATACCCACTTCCCCCCTTGAATAACACTCATACTTGTATTGTTGCCTGTTTTCTCTAGCTGTGTCATCCCGTCTTGTCCTGCCGGGGTAAATGAGAGATTGCAAAGCCCTGCTGGATGTTTTCCTTTCATAAAATGGGTTCGGTTGAGGTTGTTGTGTCCAGTTCACAACCCTATTACTTCTACGCCCCCTCCCTCCATGTTAGTCACATCCGTCTGAAGGTCCTCATCTCTGTGTTGGATTGAGTGTGAACGTCTCCCTTTAGTGCTGCCACTTTCTGCACACTTTGACACTGATAACTTAATATTGTCTCATATTTCAACGGCTCCTTTTTTTTTGACCGCTTCTTTTGCCAACTTGTCTGCCGTCTCCTCCCAGGACACCTGAGGTATATTTCCCTCTCGCCTCACCATTCTGGAGGTAATAATCTCAAAGCAGATCCTGATGCTGTACATCTGGAGCGGTCCTATTGCTCGCACAGAATCACTATATATTCAAATATGTGCCACGGCTGACCCGTTCTCCCTGTTCTGATGCCGTCAGCACGGTAACAACTCAACAATCAGGGTCCTCTTGTTTAATCCCACCCGACTGCTTCTGTTTGCAGGTCATTCTGGACACATCTGATCACAGGCTATATAATTATAATCCCTGTAACTACAGCATGTAATAGTCTTATTCACATGCTTATTAACCTTTAGTAACTCAGCTTTTCAGCTAGTAATTATGCCCACTTTCTTTGACTGACACATCAAGTGTTTGCAGGTAATCTGCTGTAAACAGGGAGGAAACTATGTGAACTCTTTTTTTGGAGGTAAACCATTATTAGTATTCCACTAGTTAAAATCACACTCACGGTCTCTGTAGAAACACACAAATAGATGAAGGTTTAATTATTCTCTCCAGCGGGTTTTTCAATTAGCAGCCATTATCAGGTGCAGCAGCATTGTTTTTCTTGGTTAATCAAGACCGACAGATGAGCTGTGAGCATCACCTCCCTGCTCCACGGAGCCATGCAACTTAGACTTAAGACTTCCCTCTTTGATAGCGTTTATAGTTAGGGCTGGTTCAGGTTTATAGTTAGGGCCGGCTCAAGTCGGCCATGGTCCGGCCGCTAGATATGCTCCTATAGGCTTAGACTGCTGGGGGACATCTTAGGATACATTGAGTTTTCTCTCCTCTTCTCTCTCTCATTTTCTCCTCCATCCTTCTGGATGAATTAATGTCTCTTCAATGCACATTGCTGATGCCCCTCCTCTCTACTTCCTTCTGCTGACGTGGATCGTGGTTGTCTGGATCGTGGTCCATGCCTACTACTCATTACATGAATACTTTCTGTCATATTCATTGAATGTGCTATAACTCTGTTATGTTGATTCTGTACACATGACATGTATTGCTTCTGTCTATCTGGGGAGAGGGATCCTCCTCGGTTGCTCTCCTGAAGGTTTCTTCCCTTTTTTCCCTGTAAAAGGGTTTTCACTATTTTTTGGGGGAGTTTTTCCTGATCCAATGTGAGGTCCCGGGACAAGGATGTCATATGTGTACAGATTGTAAAGCCCTCAGAGGCAAATTTGTATTTGTGATTTTGGGCTATACTAAATAAACTGAATTGAATCAAATGAGGAGCAGATCTCCTGCCCACAGAGATCCCAATTCCTGGCTACTTACCGTATGGTCGATGTTTCAAAATAAAATGTAGTAGTGTGTAATAAAGGTATTTTTAATTTGGGACAACAACATAAAAGAAAACATCGATCTCAAAGTTCAGCTTCAGTCAAACATCGTAGCAGACGACATGGAACAGTAACAGGAACTTTTATTTCACAGCTTCCAAATGGAAAGTCCTTGCAAAATGTCAAACATGAATACCATTCATTCAAAAAGAAATGAATTTAATGAACCATTAATTCAAAACTATAAAATACATCTGTAATGTGAACAAAACACAAATTCTTAAAAATGTCTAACCTACCACCATTAGTGAATATCTATGCAAAGACTTATTAATGCAGCATAACTTGTACAATACCTGTTTGTTGAATGCTCCCTAAATTTTAAAGTTATTTTAAGGTAAAACCTCAAGTTAGATCGATTAATTGTGAACAAAGGATTTTAAAACAATAACTTGTTCTACTTTTGCCACAGTGAACTACGGAGTGTTTTGTCTGATACAAGCATACAAAAGTTGACAGGGTGTATCAAGTAAAAAACAGTCTTACATATAAAAGAATGTAAAGGAAAGCACCAAAAAATAATCTAGAAAGGCAGAAAATGATTTGGAATGTGATTTTAAATTCTTTAAATAACATTTGTTGAATATGCTGAATATATACACTTGATCAGGAAAACAGTCTGTACAAAATCCCTGTGCTGCGTGTATTTGGTCGGACTCGGGCCAAATAAAACGTGAAAATAAGAAACAAGCGTGTGCTGTGAGGAGAGCTCCAGCGCTGCATTTCTTCTTCCTTAATCACTGCTTTCTCACCGCCTGTCTTTGTGGCATTTTGAAAACACACTGGTTGAGAACATCTCGAGGGAGGTCTCTCATTATCCTATTCTCTAATGAGCCGAGAGGCTCCGTAGAGGGAAGAACTTTAGAGACTGGATGGAAGTCGTTTGAAGGGTGTCAAACAGCAGCGGACTGCCCTGAGGTAAATTGGGAAAACTATTACAGACGTGTCTCAGACATCAAGGAGCTGGCTCCAATTAGATTTCAGATCCAGATATTTATCTATCACACCCTGACTTATTTAGAGACCTGAAAAGATTCCAGCCCTCAAACACACAAAAGAAATAAAAGAGTCACGTCTTGTGTTTCTGAAGCTGTCAGTATGCAGTGACATGGTATCTCTCTCTTAGGCGTCGAAGGGCCTGGTGCTCCTGCCAGGGTAGTGGGCTCTGCACCGAGCCTCCATGTCCTCCACCCAGGCCGAGCTCCAGTCCCACGCAGGAACCGGCTCCAGCTCACCGAACGAGTCGCCCTCCGCACGGAACGAGGGATACGAGGCACTGAGGGGGGAGGCTGGCGGGGAGAAGTCTAAACACAGAGAGGGGTGGGGGGGTGGGCATGTTGACATTCAATACGGAGTGGAGGGATTGTATTGAAACCTATGGAGATGGTAACAGCAAAGACAACCTCTCTCTGAGGAGCCGCTCTTAAAGCTCCTTTAAGGCGGCTGTCACTGACAATAGAGATATAGAAGTGTCCGAGGCACAAAAACAAACAACGGCCATTCACAACGGCCTCGCTCTGCAGTCTGAAGGGACCATTATATTCAAAGACCTTCAGGAAAACAATGTAGCTGTCCAGGAATAATAACTAAGCCGAAGGACTCGAGCTACCGAGGCTCCGCAGCTAAATGTGGTCTGAAACCAGCTGCTGCCCTGCTTCATAATGTTGGTCCTTCACGCCGGGTCTTTAATCACTCGCTTGGTGTGGATGAAGATGAATATGTTCTCCGTGCTGACAAAGCTACAAAAAGAACGCGTCGTCACATGGACATAATTCCTGCTTTGATGCTGATGATCAAGGGGCTCCGCTCGAGCGGCTCATATTCTAAACGGTGACGTCAGACTCGAGACGAGTTCTCGCTAACACGTTCTACCAGCTGTCTGGAAAAACATTTCATTTGCAGAGTGGGTGGAGGAACGTAAGCGAAACATTTCTGCACCACGGATCTCAGCAGACATTTGAAGGTGAGTCACGTCAAGAATATGAGTCAAAGCCGGCTGGTCCGAAGGCCGAGAGAGACCACCCAGCTGGGGCAGCAGGGACACGAGGCATCGCCTCTCCTCCCGAACGGACGCTTAGCGGTTCCGTTTGTACGGTTCTCTAGCGTGCGTTCCATCACAGCCGTCAGTCTGCGATCAACACTGACCTAAAGCGGAGAAGCCTGAGAGAACCCCCGCTGACGTGTGGAGAACATTCAAACATCGAACCTCTTTGTGGGGCGACAGTGCTCCCTCCTTACGACACTAGCGTGCAGCTCCACTTAGGGCAGAACTTAGGGTTTCTTATGGAGAACCCATTCGGTACGGACGCGGAACGTAGAACGTCTGAGAGAGTTGAGAATGTCGCACACGTTGCCTGCCAATGAATAAACAGTTGTTAATTTATAATGTAATACTTAATATACAACAATAAGAGCAGTTCAATAAATACAAAACGCTTCACGATCAACAGACCCTGGACCCCACCCTCCTGTCGGAGCCCCCTGACATACAAGTCTCATCATCTCAAAGAGGATCAGCGGCTCCAGCTCTGGGTGAGAGAGTTGCCATGAGGAGGTCGCCGTGGTCTGATCTGAGGCTTTTGGACCCACGCTATTAAAGTGTAACATCAGACATCGTGAGACTGCATCATCACCTGCAGAGAGCTGTACTCAGGGTTTCACAATAGTCGAGGGGGTGGTGGTGGGGGGGGACTCATCTGGAGGTTCAATTTGGTGAAAGGTGTTAAGTGATTGCCTTGTGAGACCTGAGATGTTAGACCTCATAATGTAATGACGTCACGTGACGAGTACAGTATGTGCTCCCTCTCTCTGACCTCCAGAAAGATGTTTACAATCTTAGACATCAAACTGATGAGAATGCTCAAGACGGACTTCTGCTGTCAGCTCCTAAAACATACGCACACCTCTAGATGTATCATTCATAGACGGAGGGGCCCATCTAGTGGAGAAATTGAGTACTCACAACAGGCCCAGATCCTTTTGTTGTTTGAGTCGACACATTAAATTCACTGACGCTGCAACTAAGGTTTATTTTCATTCCTGAATAATCTGTCGAAGATTTTCTCGATTAATCGATTCATCACTTGGTCAGAAAACGTCAAAAAAAAAGAGGCTTAGAGAGGCTGAAAAAAGCCTTTTCTGCCACGTTTGAAAAAGAAAATACTTACCACTTAAGCAAAAATTAATTTTTATTATCAAAACAGTTGGTGATTATTTTTTTATTTAATATTATTATTTTACCTAAGAAAAACATGATAATCAAAAAGCACATTATTTAAAACACTGTCTTAAAGGAGAAGTCTAAAATATTCAATGTTTATTCACACGCGCGCACACACACACACACACACACACACACACACACACACACACACAGTTTTGACTCAAGCCGACACCCACCGCCCTGCTGTGGATGTGAATAGGATCACTTACCTGACAGAGAGGCTCCGCTCACGGTGTCCGCCGCCCCCGCCGCCGCCGCCAGCAGGCGGGCAAAGTGAGCACTGTCGTTGGTGTAGCAACTGTCCACCGAGCTGATGAGGCTGGTGCGAGCGCTGGCCATGTTGCTGTCCGTGACGGAGCTCCAGGTGTTCCACAGCGAGCTGTCCCATTCACTGTAGCAGGAGGAGGGTGTGCTCAGGAGGCGGGCGTGACGCAAGCCTATCGGTGGGAACTCGGGCTTGCTGCCGGCAGGGTCGCTGTCCAGCTGAGGGGAGCAGACCGGGCCGCAGGTGTAGCCCAGGCTGGCGGAGAAGGGGTGAGGCAGGGAGGGGTGCTGCTCAGGCAGGACACTGCTGACAGAGAGGGGTGGTGCAATCAGATGAATACATGTGTTAGAAATCAAACTGGCATCAACTGTCTCAGACACAAGAAAACTGAACTGGGACCAGAACCCGCTGGGACCAGAACCCGCTGGGACCACCAGCTGTGCTGTATCTCTACCTGCATCTCTCAGGTTTGGGGCTGAGCTCCAGATACTGAGCGGCTTCCTGTGCTGTCAGCGTGCAGCCCTGTTCTCCATCCCCGGATGAGGAATAGGACGTAGTGGACAGGGGGCTGCAGGAGGAGCAGCTGTGGGCGGCGGCGGCTCGTGGTTGCCCACGGCGGCCCGACGCAGCACACACCGATGGGATAGAGCCCATATCCCCTGTGAGCCTCGTAGACCGACTGGAGCTGAGGGAGATGGAGAGACGTGTGAGACATGTCCTCTCTGACAGCTGGGTGGGAGTCGACTTTGAGCCACATAATGCAAAGACGATGGGATGGAAGATAAGAGATCAAATTACTCCGTTACTTAGTCCATATTGCAGATAACAATGTCAGACACTATCATTCTGCAGCAGACAGCTGAACTGATGTCAGTGTTGGGATCAATAATAATTTCAAGGTCAATCTTTATCAAACTGTTAACATACAATTCCATTATAAATAGCAGTTTCTTTATATGAATAAAAATCCACTTATTGCAACGCTTCGTATGAAGAGAATCCTGCCTATGTTTTTAACTCTCAGATGTTTGTCTGCAAACGAGATCTCGTCTTGGGTGTTCTAAAATGTGTCCATTTCAACAGGACAAAAACATACTCAAAGGACGGAAGGATGTGGAGCTTGTCTCGTGTCTATTCTGATTTAGAGCTGAACTCAACTGGATCAGACGGACAGCAGTCCTGTGTTCTTATATCACACTCCTTCATGGGATCCTGGACAAGTAGTGGAACCTATATTCCACCTTGTGTGTGTGTGTGTGTGTCTTACCCTTCATCTGAGGAGAGGCTGTGGGTGTCCGTGGTGTCCTCCATGGGCATTGGTGGTGGGGGGGGCAGCATGTCCACTAGATGTAATGATGCAGAGTAATGCAGCAGGCGAGGGCAGCCGACCACTTTATCACAGTCTGGACAAAAACATGGGACAATAAATAGTTACTAATTACCTGCAACCGAGAACTGTTATTTCAAATGAGTGTCACAGAACAGTTGTAGCTCATTCAATGGACAGCAATGACATGCATGGACTCTACCGTACCGTGCCGGCCTGACGGTACGTGACTGAGTCTCTGTTTGTAGAGTCTGGATGGACACGCCTGCTTCCTGGTTGGCACTATGGGGACGCTGTTCACTGCATGCAACTCTGAGGGGAAAGAAAAAGGTTCATGGAGGACACATTACCCAGCATGCTACGTTGAGATGGTGAGCCACTCTTCACCTTGCTTGCTGTGGCTTTTCTCCCACGACTCCCTCAGCACACCCATCTTGGGCTGGGGCCTTATGGCCTGTTTCCATGGCAGCGCCTCCCGACCGCCGAGGGGCGGGGTCTTGACGACAGGCTGAGGGAATATCTGGATGGTCTCGGCTCCCTGCTGGTGCGGCGGCCCATGAGGCATCTTGGGGCCACACCTGGGACTGTTGAAGGTCTTGAGGCCGCTGCCCATCAGGTCCACGTAGAACGTGCCGTAAACGCCGCAGCTGTCTGTCACAATGGGGACGGCCGAGTCCACGCGGCCGAGGTCCTTCCAGGAGGCCGGGAGGCCTAAAGAAACACTGATGAGTATGTACCGACTCTGAGAGCTTATTCAGCCCAAGTGAGCACATATTATAGGTACACTACCCTCTACTTTCATAACTCTAGTTCAGTTCCTTTGGAATAAAGAAAGACACATTGTTGCTTTTTCTCTTGTTCACTCTGACTTATTCCTCACCAACAGACACCGGTTATGAGTACATTATGAGTCCAGACAGCAACTGCACATCATGCATCATAGACATTGTGTGCATTAATATTACGAGAGGATAGTTACTATGAGGCCGCTATGATTCACAATTTTTTTTATGTGGAAGTAAGTTGTAAGGGTAAGTATGTTCACTGTAAGTTCACTGAGTGGGACACAAGCTCTACACAGCTCTGTTTTAACTGCACTCACATGCTGGTATTCATAGATCTTCTATAAATAAAGGCTAATAACCACTAACGATGAAGCAGGTGGATTTAAAAATAATTAATCTTTTGAATTCCTGCAATATTGCAGCATCACATTTCCCTCCTCAAACAAAGGGCATCCTGAAGGCTGACTGACAGCGTCTCTTTATTTGGTTCACACAGTTTGATTGAAATCTCGCACATCAAACCGAACTCAGCGGTTACAAACATTAAAATCAGGAGCATCCATCCAGGAGCCTCCGATGTCCAACTCCAGATCACCATGGCATCCTCAGATAGACAAGCTTTATAATCAACCAATCAGTACTCACTGGTGCCCCTGAGGCCTGGATGTTTCTGCCCATGGGCCCAGAAGTCCTGGTACTTCTGGTTGAAGGCCGGCCTCCAGCCTCCAGAGATCCAAGGGGAGTCTGGAGATGCCATCCTGTGGAGGAGGCAGCACGGGGAGAGGGCTTGAGAAGTTTCATCACGCTTCAGCAGCGTCTCCAGTGAGGAAAAGGTGAACTAGGACGATGAAGATCACTGCTACTTCACATATCTTACTATTGTTTAGGTGATTTTATAGACTTACATAAAGTATCATAAAACCACATTTAGCTTGGTCAGTTTGGACTTATTCACATGACTTCAGTGGGATTACATATCACATTAAACCATATTTCATAAGGCATCACCAAGCTCTGACAATTCTCTGCACTTTACCTGTGTTTTATGATGAGATCTTCACTGGCAAGTCTGCGTAAACCTAAGAACAAAACATACACAAGTATAACATATTATACACAGCTGAGTATTCAGATCCATTACCTGCTCAAGTAAAGGTATACGTTTAATGAGTAAAATGTACTTAAAGTATGAGAAGGGCTGGGTGAGCCCTCCCTAATTCATACCGTGATACTCACAAAAATCCCTGTATTCTTGCACCAATAATCAAAAATCACTTCTTCAAACCTTCAAGTAGAATTTTGGCATTCTGAACTCAATAACCTAGCTATTATGGAATAGTATGATTTATGATTTATAAATATATGGTCTTTTCCTGAGCTCTCATCAAAACAGCCATTATCAAACCCATTTAGTCAAACAACGTTTCTTCATTTGCCGATTGGCCCCCTGAAACCTCGACCACAGGAAGAGCATTTTTAATTAATACAACAAAAGCAGCTGCTGCTATTCACTGCAGAATGAAATGAACAACAGAAGACTTTAGTTTACCTCGAGATAATGGATTCAAACCAACTACGATCAACAGAAGCATGTTTTGTTCTTCTATCTGACTCATTTCAAGTTTTTATTTCATTGCTGTCTTTTGTCTCTTCATCTTTTGACATGCTCACCATTTCACCGGAGCTCATTTGAATAATTGCTTATTTACGTATATATTTCTCCTTTGGTGTGTTTCATGACCTGAGTTGGTTACAGTGGAGTTAAAAGGACAATATTTACCTCTGAGATATATATAAATAAAACATATATAAAATGGTGGACAGTAAAGCTGTGTGTGGACCTACCTTTGGCACGGCCCCGTCCTGGTATCAGGTGGCCTGACCTGCTGTGGCGTCTGAAGAGGAAGACAGCCGCCACCATCAAAACGCACCACAGGAGGGCGCCGATGCTTCCGATCAACACTGGGTCCTGAAGCAGGGCCAGGACCTGGGACAGATCCCGTCTTTGGCCCTCTGAGTCGGGGGGACCTAGTTGTGGGTCTGAGGCAAACAGAAAGCAGATGAAATCAGATATGATAACTGTGCTTCTGACAACACAAACCAAAACACACCCTTTTACTCACTGATGACAAATCCATGAGCGTCGCTCAGCATTCCCACTCCAGCCCCGTTGACAGCTGCTATGGTGATCCAGTACCGTCTCCCTGGTTTCAGGGTGGAGATGTCCAGGTTGTGTTGGCCGCTGTCCACTGTCCAGTTCTGGTACTGCTGCTCCTCAGACTCCACACAGAACACCTGAGGAACAAAGTGTCCTGAAGCAGCATAGTGTGATATCTGATGAGGGATCATGTTTCCACTCTACATACCTGGTATCCCTGTATGATGCCGTTGTGGGTTTCGTGAGGAGGAGGCCCCCAGCTCAAATGGATGGTGTCATTCTGTTCATGGCTCACTGTTATGGACACAGCCAGTGGAGGGGCACTGGGCACTGCATAAGGAGGAGGAGTTCTCCGTTACCCTCTAAACATGGCTGTGCAGTCTAGTAAAACTCATATTCCTGAACCGGATCGTTTCTCACCCGTCTCGGGGACTCTGAGGTGCCGGGTGTTGCTCTCCCTCCCATACAGGTTGCTGCCATAGGGCCGCACTTTGAACTCGTACTTGTAGCCCCTCTTTAAGGGGCCCACTGGAGCCTGGAAGCTAGGCAGAGCCACCCTCTTCGCTGCCCAGTCTGAGCTGGCGGGCAGCAGAGAGCGATAGAGCACCTCAAAGCCGTCGAGGTAGTGCGGCTGGGCCGGGAGGGACTGGAGCTGGTCAGAGAGAACACCACACGATCAAACACCTGAAATGTTTGGCCTCTGAAACCCTCTCAATCAGCTGGCCATACCTTCCATTGTACTCGCGATACGTTTGACCCAGGGGCCACGATGGTGACGTTCTCCAGAGCAACTCGCAGCGCTGACAGCTCTTTGTGGAGGTCTCTCTGTTTGGTGCTGCTAGCCTCTGGAAACACAAGGGTTATGGTTATTTATATGGAGAGATTTGTATACATTTCAAAGGCTGGACACACAAGACAAGATCTGTATAATCATTTTAACTCACAAAACTATTTAAAGCAGATCTGATGGGTGTAACTCGCTCTCCAGGTGAGAATGTTGGCAACGACTGCGTTGCCTAGCAACATATCAGCGTTTAATTGTCTGGTTTTGCCTGATATCAGAACTGTCGACTCGTTTTCGTCTACTAAGACTCGATGGAGTGGACAGGTCTGGACTCAGGCACCTCTGGTTCATTCTAGAGAGGCGGTACTGAGCAAAGCATTTATAACCCTAAATCACTTGTATGCATAGGCTGCAATATAGAAGCCGTGAGACACCAATGAGAAACCTTATTGAGTAATAGTATTACAACAACAAACACTATTAAAACACAATTAGACAAAAAAAAGGGCAGGGATTTATTTTTCACTTGGAACAGAAATTAAGAACCTAACAAGAATCTTGGCAAAATGTGTTTTTACCTGTTAAAGCATAAAGAGAGAAGAGGAAATATATCATACTTAATGAATGTTGTTTCTTACTCGTCTCTGAGGGCTATAAAAGTGATTTATCGTTGGTTTGGACAAAGGGCCAAGCGGTGCTGTTTGTCTGGGCTGGAGTCAGAAGAACATTAAGGGCCTGTTGTAATGTCCATGAGCCTGAGGAAGGTCATGGTCTTTTATGCAGGTAATAGGAAGTAAGCTCTTTCAGTCACATTACTCAAACAAGTTCATAAGGCCCTCTGACAGATTACTGGTATAAACAGAACCAATCTCAAAAGGGAAAATCTGAAATCTCAGAGTGCATTAGCTGCCTGGAAGGAGCTGCTCTGGGCACAGTGTGCAGCTCCTCTTGACTGTGATGACATCTGTATTATTGTAGCAGATCACCTGCGCACGAGTCAGTGAAGAAGCTGCATTTGAGCATCGTAGTGGTAGTGATTTTTACTTATGGACTTGTGTTCGTGCTGGAAAAATAAACACATTGTTTGTATTTTTGATCCAGGTGTGTGGTTGTGTTTTGCATCGACTATGAGCGTGTGAGTTTCTTAGTTTGTGATTTGTAGAACAGGATTTGTGCACCGGCAATGAAGAATTTGAGAACGTAGAACTGTTGTGTTGTGTTTGTGGAAGAGAAAAGAATATATACAGTACCAAGTATACAACTTCTAAAACATTTTAGTCTGTGACTTCAAATCTACTGATACACATAGATGATTATTTGCTACAACTATAATGTCCACTGTCTCAGGTGCTCACAGCTTTTGCTACGATATTACCTTCGTATTTACAAATGAGAGCCCCATCTCACTTCATCTTCTAGTATGGACTAAAACTATTACACAAATGAACAAAACTGAGTAATCTTCCTACCTTCAACCAGGAGCTGTGCGCTGGCAGTGACCACACCTGCATCATTGACAGCAGTGCAGGTGTACTTCCCAGCATCCTGGGCTGTCACGTAGTGGATCTGCAGAGTGTGGTCCGGGTTTACAAGATACCTGGACACACGTAGAGAGAGCACTTAGCTTTCACGTGTACTGCCCCTGATCTCTTTTTACGAGAACTGATATGTGGATTTAGCAAATATTTGAGTTGGTTTCATTTACAACCAAGAGATGTCGGAATAGAAAAAAGCCCTGAGAAAACTGTGACAAGCTGAGGGACAATACCTTGAATTGGGATGATGCGTTTCTGTGTATTGTGTAATGAAGTACCTGCCGTTGGGTAGTGGCCCCTGCTCTCTGCTCCAGACCACAGCAGGCGGGGGGTCCCCTGTAGCCTGGCAGTAGAACTGAGCAGACTCCCCCATCCTCACAGACACGTTGTCTGGTTTCAGCACCAACGCCGGCTTGGCTGCAGAGGAAGAGAAGAGAAACTTTCTAATGTCCTGTACTGTTCAGAAGTTCAGGAGTGCCATGGTTGGAGCAGAGGATGGCTCTGGGAGCGTGGTCTCACCCAGCACGGAGAGCCGAGCCGCCCTGCTCTCCCTCACCCCCCCGGTGTTGCTGGCCACGCACACATAGGCACCCGAGTGCTTCTTCTCTGCGGGAGCGATGATGAGCTTCCCACTCAGCTCCTACAGCACGAGCACAGAGCAGACACACAGGACCAGAAACACACACTTCAGCTGGGATGTGCACGCGGCCTTCATTTGACCGAGCTTTCATTCAGAGCATCCCTGTTTAGGGGTGTCATGCAAGCATGCTATTTCAACAGACAGAGAAGTATCAAACTGTAACATTAATTCATTAATTTCTTCTCACGTGTAACATACATGGCTTCATTTAATAGACACCATGCTCGCTTGCTATTTACACCTGATCTACAGTTTGTGTAGTACTATGTGGAAATAAGATAGCTTTTCTATCTTCTCCGCATCACTGTGGCCCGTTGGAACCTTCAATAATGAGCACCGTGAGGGCGAGGGGGGCTCAATTAACTATTTTGATAATTTATTAGACAATTAGAGAACAAAGTCGTTTCATTCTGATTTGCTCACATACTGCGTCTAAAGCGTTTTGTTGGATATTCATAACTTCCTCCATGCAGTTTGCATATCTAATATATAATGGTAAATAAAGGGAGGGGGTGTTTGTTTTCCCTGTGTCGCCCTGCACAGCGAGGGCGACAAATAAAAGAACATCTCTGTGTGAAAACGAGGTGATAATTAAGTGACAAAATGATTGGAGTGTTTGAGACAATGCAAAGCCAATGTGCATTGTTTACTACCTCCACAGTGTAGAGGTGTTACAGGTTGGACGCCTTACTTCAAACGCTCTCTTTCTCAGACACAGTGTAAAAGTGGCTTCAGGTGCGTGCCGAGGTTGAGGGCTTACCGTGTAGTGGTGATCAGAGTTGTTGATGGCCAAGCCATTCCTCTTCCAGATGACATTGGGCTCAGGGTGTCCTATCGGGGGGCCACAGTTTAAGACTGCCACCTCCCCCTCTGCCACCTCCACGTCACTGGGCTGCAAACTGAACTCCTCCTGCAACACTGTAACGACAGAGTGGGGGTCAGTCCACACAAACCTCACATGTGAGAACGAATGTTGGAGCTATGTCGATCATATTGTGTTGATTCTGGCGCCCCCTGTGAACCAAAGTGTCAGAGACACAGAGTCCCTTTAGAAAACTTCTCATTTTAATGCAGCAGGGTCTGTCAGTAAAAATGTCACATTAACACATATTCATTCGTCTCATGGATATGTCAGAAACATTGTGTCCTGGAGAGCCCCGCCCACACGCTGTGTCTGTGATTGATGTTGACAGTCATCTCTACGCAGCAATACTTTTCTGCAGGTTGGGTTTTGAAAAGATGACATCTACATATAGAGTTAACGCCCCCTGACATCATCATTGCATCATCATCGTAATAATTTCAGCAATATCATGTCAATATGATCAACAGTATTTCATTATGATCAGCATAATTTGATATATAGGTGGCAGAAAGATTATAAGTTACTCACATGATAGGATATGATCTAGATAAACATAAATCAGTGTAATGGCTTCTACACAATGTGTAACAAATACATAGATATAAATTGACTGAATTGTTGTTTGTTAATAAAATATTGAAACGTACACCAGCCGCTTGGTAAGTGTTTTCAATGCAGCAAAAATGTGTCAAAACGTAAATAGAAATTAAAATTCCGCTCTATAATGTAGGTAGTATAAATATAGATTTTAATTGAATAGATCGGTATCCATATCAGTGCATCCCCACATAATCAAGTATGTGCACGTATGTGCACGATACAATAAATAACATAACTTGGAAACTATCCATCCATCCATCCATTTTCCACCGCTTATCCGGGGTCGGGTCGCGGAGGCAGCAGGTCAAGCAGGCTGACCCAGACTTCTCTCTCACCCGCAACATCTACCAGCTCATTCTGGGGGATCCCGAGGCGTTCCCAGGCCAGCTGGGAGATATAATCCCTCCAGCGTGTCCTGGGTCTTCCCCGGGGCCTCCTACCAGATGGACGTGCCTGGAAAACCTCTAAAGGGAGGCGTCCTGGAGGCATCCTAATTAGATGCCCGAACCACCTCAGCTGACTCCTTTCGACACGAAGGAGTAGCGGCTCGACTTCAAGCTCCCTCCTGATGTCCGAGCTCCTTACCCTATCTCTAAGGCTGAGCCCGGCCACTCTACGGAGGAAACTCATTTCGGCCACTTGGAAACTAGTTCCATCAAACATACTTGAAACAATTTAAACATGAGCCCAGTCAGCTCTGCGTCGGTTATCTAGTGGGATCCCAGGTCTCACCTGCGATGTACAGTGATGCATTGCGGCTGGTGGCCTTGCCGGCACTGCTCCTGGCCACGCAGGTGTAGACGCCCTCGTGCGACTGACCCCGCCTGCCGCCCCCCACGCTCAAGAAGAAGATGCTCCCTTCCGATAAGACAATGGGCTGCAGCTGTCCATCCGTCTCCAGAGCCTGGCCGTTCCGCAGCCACTCGATGGTCGGCTTGGGGCTGCCGTCCGCCCGGCAGGAGAGTGTGGCGGGATTCCCCACTTTCACCACCACGTCGGCCGGGTGGTGAACGATGCGGGGCGGCGTCTCCTGTGCATGAACTCTGGAACCTGAGGACGGCAGACGGGTTTAGTAGAGACTGTAACAGCATCCACGTGTAGATGTAGCAGCAGAGCAGAGTCATGCATGCTGTAGTCAGTTAGCACAAGGCTGGGAGATAAGGCCAAGCTCTTCTCTCCTGAGTCAATTCCTATGAAGATAACCAGATGTAGCACTGTGTATAGCACGGTGATATAGCATGGTGATGTAGCACGGGATATAGCACGGTGATATAGCACGGTGATATAGCATGGTGATACAGCACGGTGACACTGTACAGTGTATAGCACGGGATATAGCACGTGATATAGCACGGTGATGTAGGAAGGTGATATAGCACAGTACATAGCACAGTGTATAGCACAGTGATGTAGCACGGAGATGTAGCATGGTGTATAGCAGGGGATTTAGCACGGTGATATACCACGGTGAAGTAGCAAGGTGATCACCTAGCACAGTGATGTAGCACGCTGATGTAGCATGGTGATGTAGCAAGGTGAGGTAGCACGGTGAGGTAGCACGGTGATGTAGCACGTGATATAGTATGATTTATAGCAGGTGATGTAGCACGTTGTATAGCACGGCGTATAGCATGGTGATATAGCAAGGTGATGTAGCACGGTGGTATAGCACGGTGATGTAGAACAGTGTATAGCACGATGTATAGCACAGTGATGTAGCAAGATGATATAGCACGGTGATATAGTACGGTGATGTAGCACAGTGTATAGCAAGGTGTATAGAAAGGTGATATAGCATGGTGATATACCACGGGATATAGCACGGTGATGTAGCAAGGTGATATAGCCCGATGATGTAGCACGGTGATGTAGCACGGTGTATAGCACGGTGATATAGCACGGGATATAGCATGGGATATAGCACGATGATATAGCAAGGTGATGTAGCAAGGTGATAAAGCACGTATATAGCAAGGTGACATAGCATGGTGATGCAGCAAGGTGATATAGAATATAGCACGGTGATGTAGCAAGGTGTGAGGTGTATAGCACGTGATGTACCACGTGATATAGTAGGATTTATAGCATGTGATGTAGCACAGTGTATAGCACGGTGTATAGCACGGTGATGTACCAAGGTGATATAGCACAGTGATATAGCACAGTGATGTAGTATGGTGTATAGCACGGTGATGTAGCACGGCAATGTAGCAAGGTGATATAGCAAGGTGATATAGCTATTATGAAATAACCTATTTTTGTATTCTCCTGTGTGATGAAAAATTTGCCAAATGAACAAAACAGTTTCAAGTGAAATAATAAAACAAAAAATATATTTTTAGTTGACAAATACAAAGTAATAACATTAACACAATAGAGGGATTTGTCTAATCAATTGATATTTTCGAAGAAAATAGTTTTTGTTAATACTAATTTAGACAACAATATCTTGACTAATGATTTAATCACGATATGATTCCATTGAAAAAATATACATTATCATATTAAATTATTGCCCATCCCTAATTTAGAAAAGCTGGAGAAAAGGAGGGTTGCCTTAAAGAAAGGACAGCATGATCACTTCATGATGACATAAATAAGTGAAGTTGGAATCCAACTTGTTTTCTCCTGATAGCAAATACTAACTTGATAATAGTGCTCTTTTCCCACATAATTAATTTACATATAAACCTATATACGTGACTGCTATGAACGCATGATCATTTTTATGTAAAGGATGTTTAGGTCTGCCGTAAATATGATAGACATTCCCCCCAGACTCCAATAGCTGTGGGCTAAACCATCACGGGTGTCATCACTGTATCAATCTGAGCTATTTCTGCTTTTTTTCCCTGTGTGGAAAGAGGCCACACCTGAGCAGCAGCACTATGCATCACCACATCGGAGTTCATCTAACTACTCCAGAACTCACAGCACAACACATTTAAGCCACTGCTACCAACAAACAAGTCTATTTGCAGCCGGCAGCTCGTGGAATGCCATTGTTTGAACTTCCCATGGAGATGGATGACCACACTGAAGGGAAACGGGGAGACTGTGATCGGCTTCCTGACAGGACAGGAAGCTGGAGGGTCTCGGGAATATCGGCCCTGAACAAAAGAGGACTGGAACTCCCCCATCAGCAGCACATCCGCAACAGAACAAAAGACACCCGTGAAGTGGAATTTCACCAATAAACAAGACAAACTAAAAGAACATCTTAAAAATGAAGTTCATGTTAAAAAAGCCAATGAGATTATTATAAGGATCCGGGAGAGAGAGTTGAACCCTCGCAGATGCTGTAATTCAGAACCAGGCACAGCCAGTTCCTTACAAAATAAAAGAGGGTGCCAAAAAGAAAGAAACAAAACAACAAAATTCTTAAGACGCTCATGAGCTGCCAGCATTAGGGCCATCTGAGAAACGGAATATGTGTTGGCTGCCTCAACAATCAACAGAAGTGTAGTGCTATATATTCACTCACTAGAGCCGGAAATACCTTCACATGACAACAATAGCCTGTTTAACCCCACTGCCCACGAGTAAAGAGGGAGAAAGAAGATGCAGCCAAAACACTAGTGCATCACGGTTAAAACACTGAATCTAATTTAATATAATAATATAAGTGTATTCCTATTCCATATTTTAATATGAATATATCACATGGGCTTGTGATGAACATTTTTCACTATTTACTGACAGCAATCGAGGAATCAGTTGATTGAGAAAATGATCTTGGATTAATCAATAAGAGAGAAACATTTAGTAACAGCCATGTTACAGAAGGAGATGACTCTCACGTTACTCTAACTGGACATCAAGGAGAGCCACTAAATTAAGCTTTTAACAGTCCATGGTCTTACTGTGTGTTTGCAATGGGACTCAAAGCTGCTGTCACTGTGCTGGTTCTCCTTAGATCATGAATAGAAGTTGAGGAACCATTTATGTTCTACCTGCTACAATTTAAAAATGAGTAATAATTCCCCCATATATATATATATATGTACATAATAGCAGAGCAGCCCTCTTACCTGGCAGCAGCAGACACGCGCACACTGAGGCCATCACGAAGGTGAGAGCCCCGCAGCTCATGGTCCGCAGAGACCTCAGCAACCCGCTGGGAGCACACTTTATTCAGCTAGCTAACTACTACAGGAACATTTTAAATTGAACCTCCAACTTCACTTGGAAAGCAGCGTCCCATATGAACACCAGCCAAACTCTGTGAGCGCGCCGACGGAGAGGTGCCGACGGACCTCAGGTTTCCTGTCATCTGGGTTTTCAAAATAAAATCCATATTGACCAAAGTACTGCTGTGACGCACTCTATGAACTCTAGGCATAATTCACAATCTGCATCCAGTCATTTATCTTTTAAGAATTTGAGTAAAACAATATATTGCTACATCACAAATTGCTTGTTTGCTTGACAGGATATTGGCTATGGGGAAAATAATTAATAATAATAAGTATTTAAAATAAAGCCAAATGCAGGCCACACTTGGCATCTGGCTTTGCTATTATTTGAGCTTTTTGATTCTTTGTTAAACTCAATACAATTATTTATTTTATAATTTGCATATCCTCATGTGTTGAAATATGCCAAAATTGAACTGACAAATTCCAAATCCTTCACTATCACACATTCCCACTAATCCTACTGTTAAACTCTGAGGACCCTGCTCTTTTTTCCTCACTTGAAAACTGTATTGATTGTGTCTCTAAAAACACAGCATAGAAGTAAAGTGAAAAATTGTTGACATTATTGTTATGTATTATCTGGTAACCACGGAAAACTCCTCCGCTTCCTGAACAGATTCAGACTGTGCTGAAGGAAATAGCAGAGCGTCCCACCATTAACCCCACAGGAGAGAGTGTGGCTCAAACATGTAATAATAAATTAATATAGTTCTTCATGGTTAACAAATAAATATAAAAATGACTGCAGTGGATATTGTTTTACCACTAAACACAAGCAGCTCTCCCATCCTGGCTGCATGTTTGTTTGTTTGTTTTTGACAGTTTGTGGCAGCAGCTCTGTCAACACTGCTAGAGAACAGGAAGTTCATCTCCATGTCTCTAAACAATCGAAGGAAATTATGTATCTCTCACTCATGCAATGAGACCACAAAGTACTTTGACTTTATTTATTTGAACTTTGAGCATAAGTTCTAAACCTCTTTTTATCTAATCGAGTGCTGGAAAAGGGAATACAATACACAAAGGAAACGGAGGCTCTGCGATGGTATAAAGTATAAATAAGGAATGGAATTTTGCTGAAACGTAACTTTATAAAGGATGAAAAAAAACTGTTAACTAAGTTCCATCACGGCAGAGCGAGAAATAAGTGAGCTACCGTTAGTTCATTCCTTCCAATGGCTCACATAAATGGAGCATTGTTTCATTGGGAGGCTCAGAAAGGCCCTGGCTAAGTGATGGATGTTTGTATTGATCCAACAACTTGGGTTTGATGGCCCCGGCATCGGCCAGCTTTCAGTGTGCAACAAAAGCCTTAGAGAGGATGAAGGATGAGTCCCGGCTCTACACAGCCCATGGGAATGGTGCTGCGCCACGATGTGCCGAGGGAAGCGCCCTCTTTCAGGCTCGAGACCAGAGGTCAGGAGGGGTATTGGAACGAGCGTGGAGGGCGGGGACGGAATGAGAAAAGAAAGAAAGTGTCAACCGTAGTGAGGAATGCGATAAAAAGTGACTTCAGAGTAATTCAAGTGTGTTTTGTAAACACCGCTCGGCTTCAAACTAAAAATGTGTAATCTGTGTGACACAATGGAATCACATTCCATTTTACAAATTATCATCAAACAGTTGAATAATCCATCTCTAAAGAATAAGTACATGCAACACTTTGACAGAGTTGCACGTTGCATTGTCTTTTGCAGTCAAACCTTCAGATGTGAGCAGATCGGTGGTGTGTTCCTAACACCTTTTTTTTTCCTATTTCACACACAATTAGAACATGATTATGATTCCCACAGGGACTTTAGGCAGATGGCTTCCCTAGGGCACCAAACCAAAAGGAAATTTAAACATTTGGACGGCTGTGAGATCTTGTTTATTTGTCTAAAATACTATCCTCAAAGGCAGTGTACCTGCGTGCCGTTTGGCCATAAACAGCTCAAAGATATCTCCAACAGTGTAGTTTTTAAACTTAATTGCTTATAAACACAATTTTAAAATGACGACATGTTTCAGAAATCCGCTGTCACATTAGCTCTGTTTAGGATGAACTGTATAGCTGAATACAGTTAAATACAATCTGTGATATATTTTGACAGTACTGCACCACCCCTCTCAGATCTCAAATCAGTTATATGTGGTAAATAAAATAGATATGTGTGTCCCATAGAAGATGTAAAAACCTGAAATATTTCCATATTTGGGGTGGGAATTACTGTATGTCACTTTGACACAAAGGGAAGAGTTCATATTGTTCTACACCTTGGATTCAAATAAAAGTTAAAACAAAATTATTTTAAATGGAAAGAATGCTTGAATTTACAATCATTATTATTATTTTCACGCAGAGGCGTCTAGAATTAACAGGTTATTTATATTTGAAAATAACTTTCTCCGTAGTCAAATGATCTAATTTGCTAATCAGCTGATCTTAGCTCTCTACCCTAACGACTAACTGCACAGACCTCTCATGCTCACTCATGGGTTCATCTGCAGGTTAAAGCGCGTCAGGGTGGCTGCCTCCAGTCTGAGACCGTGTGGGTTTTAGAGACTCACCTTTTCTGCGGTGCGGCCTGCTCCTGTGAGGCGTGTGCTGGTGTCCGACGCCGTGACGGACATGCTCCTTGACCCGGCTCCTTGACCTGCTGTCCAGTCCTGACTCTGTTGGACACGCGTCTTGGCACTCGCACCTCTGTGAGAACTCTGCCCAGGTCCAGAACCAGGACACCCAGAGAAGCCACGCACCGACCCGCATCTTCAGTCAAGACCCGGAACCCCTACTGCAGCTCTGCTGCACCTTCCATGCCCTCAGTAAAAAAGTTAATTGGCTCCACAAACATCCAACATGTGACCTGTCCTACGCTCCACTAGTTATTCTGAGATAGTTCAGTACGTTTTCTTCATATTCCTCAAACATGGCCGTGAGCTCCTCTTCCCTCCCTCTTTAATTTGGCTGCTCTTGGTCTCCCCATCTCCCTCCTCTTTGGGTCCTTTTTTTCCTCCCGCGGTGGGAGAACTTGGGGGGTGAACAATGATCAAAAAACAAGTTTCAGACCTCATGCTGAGCGAGTAGTGAGGGGAAAGGGGACCAAGGGGTACTGTCTTGTTACAACAACATCTGTGCCATTCATTCTGCATGGGAGGGAGGTGGGGAGGGGGCAGATAACAAGGCTCAGTCTGGGGAGGAGGAGGTTGAAATAAGGGGGAGGTAACACATAGAGGCCTGTTTTCCCAATTCAGATCACTTCCATTAATCAAATGTCTGCCATGTGACTGATCAAATGCAGTTTTTGAGAGTGTGGAGCATCGCACACGTTGAAAAATTCAATCTCTGCTTTGATCATTCACAAAGATAAGTATTTTGCCCAAAATGACCAAAACAAAACACACATGGAAAGAGTATTTTCATTTAAACATTTCTTTCTCTTGTGCAATTTTCAGCACTTCTATTTTTTAGTTCTCATGCTCAGATGTAAATTATCGGACCAGAAGAATGTTTTTCTTTTGACAAAACAACGGCCTCAGAAAAGACAAAATGGGTACAAAAGCTTCTCTTTCTTTCACTGCGTTGCTTTAATGTGACAACTCAAGCCCCCCCCCCAAAAATAAAATCACTACCCAACCTCCCACCAGTCAACTAGCCAAGCAAATTTGTAGCTGCCTGTCTGCACAGTATGAGTCTCATAGATCATCTTGGCTCACCCATGAGAAGCAAACCAAGTCAACCTTGTCAGAATGTTCTGCTTTAATTTCAAACATAGTGGGTTTGTCTTGTTGGAGTGGACTCCCAGAGCGCTTTCTCTGCATGTAAACACAAACAAATGGGGTGCTTTAAAAAAGTACTGTATAGGTAGTTTGTCAGTTCCATTTATATGATCTGAAACCAGAGTCATTTGGTTGTGTTCATAATCATTTTACAATAATGCTGCCACTATGTGTATCTGGACATGAAGATGTCCATGATGGTTTGATTTGAAATAAATAAATAATCTATACCTGAGTTGTATGAGGACTGATTTCTATATCACAGACAGAATCAATACACATTGATGATAGGAGTTTATAAAATAACCTATTTGGCTCATTCTAGAAAGCAAGCTTGGGCTTAATGTCAAAAACCTGACTTAAATGAACCTTATGAATCAGTCGGAGCAAAAGCAATTCCATGAAGGTCAAAAATTCAAGTTCATACAATCAGACGAATTTATTAGAGTCTGGCTTAAATAGTGAAGATAATTGTGTGTCACCTGACAGTGGAGGTCACTCAAGCTGATGTGGAACACTGTGATGTGATTGGTTGATAGAAATCAAACAAACACAAATGTATATCTACTTCCCCTGTCAAACAATACACCGGCCCATGTTTTGACCTTATTGCTCATTAGCTGTTCACTGAAACTGCAGACTTACAACCTTTTGCACCGGAACAGTTTGACACCCTTCCTTGACAGGTTATTGACATAGACTACAAAAGATGTGCAGCCTCATTAAAATGCATTGTTTAAAGAGAAGTATCATCATTTATTTATTTTCACTAGGGATGCAACGATACCACTTTTTACAAACCGATACGAGTACGAGTATTTTTATTTGTGTACTTGCCGATACCGAGTACCGATACCGATACTTCTTAGATTTGGTCTCCATGAAAGTGCAATTAATTTGGAGGCAGATTTTATTTTATCCTCTGCAGATTATGTCAAGCCTATAGTACAAAATTAACAGAAGGCTATCCCAAGCTTTAAACTTCTTGTGGAAGTCCCTCTAATGTCGGACCATAAAACGCCCCGTCTCCGGGTTCATAATGTAAGCGATAATATTAGGGATCGAGCAATTATATAGGAAGCTGTGTTCCAAGTTATGTTTCCGGTGTTTTTATTGTGGAGGGAGAAACGGAAAGGAAAAGGAGTGGAATTGTGGGATATACGTGTGTGAAGGAGATAAAAAAGTGGTTCAAGTTACCCTGCAGCGTGTTTTCATTTTATTAGAATTACAAATATAGACACACAACAGACACTCGGCTACAATAATATCATCCGTAGCCGCACAACAGCGTCTGAATGAGGCCGCTGCCAGCGCTACTTCTGGTGGATCAGCAACAGTTTGATTCAAACCGGCGGAACGGCAGTAATTTTCCGTCACGTTCGGTGTGAACGCACCATAACTCTACACACCTTGCTGCAAGTGCCGCAAGAGAGCGACGAAAGAGCCGTATGCGGCTCTGGATCACGGGTTGCCGACCCCTGCCCTAGACGTTGAAGTCAGGTAGGACAACAAATCTTTTTCTCCACAAAGCGCGACCAGTTTGTTGTAGCGAAATACTGTTGAGTGGTATCGGTTCTTGGTATCGACAATTGAAATCGATACGAGTACGAGTATTTTAACGCAGTATCGACCCCCGATATCGGTGCATCCCTAATTTTCACCATATAAAGGAAATGCCTTGAATGGTGCTGATGCTGTGAAGTGCAGCTCGTTCATTGCAGCTCATTCACACATTTGACCGTGTCATGAGAAGAGCACAGGTGTTACTCATTACATTCACAATGGAATTCAGCCATCATTCAATTTATTGATTCTATTATTTACACCTTCTTTCCCCACAAGCATTATTAATGCTATTAATTATAAAAATGTGCTTGACAAGTCAAAATGTCTCCTGCGAGAAGGTTTATTAATTTCATTTATTATTTGGTCTTCAAGGAGAGCCAAATGAACGAATACCATGAACAAACACATCAACTTAAAAATACAGAACTGAAATGAAAACTTTAGGATCCCCTCCTGACAATAAACTACTCCTGAAAGGTAGTTCATTGTTGACAAGGCGTTGACAAGTGTTTTTCTTCATAGTTGTTCATAGTTTTGTTTCCACAAAGCAGCATACACTAGACTACTCCGGCCTCCACCAGTCCTTACACCTCGTGTCAGAAGCAAAGTAAAGGATGACCGCTAAACAGTGGTGGGCAGTCAGGGCCAGCTAAGCCTTCTCTGCTGGCCTAAACAGAATCACAAAGTTATAGCTATTTTATAATTTAATTGTTTTTCACAAATACACAACATGTATTATAATTATTTTTCCCTATTAGCTTATTTTCTCATTGCACAGCTCCTGTCTTCGTCTGTTGCTCTGCTTGCATATGCGCTGCCTCCAATTTCTGTTAAGGAGAGCTCTCATCCAATCTGATTTCACCTCTATATTGCTATGGAAGCAAACAATATCGTTGATTGTCATGAACTTCAACAAATCAGATCTTTAGTTTGACATGATGGGTGTATTCTTTGACGTCCAGGGCCGTCTTCGATGTGGCCCATGGAGGTGTGATTGGTCATAGGGCCAGCGTGACAATGAACATGCGCTGTGATTGGTCAGTAGTCCAACGTGACTTACGTAGCTGCTAGCTAGTTAGAGTAAGATCAGTTCAGGCTGAAACATAAGAGAAGTTATGACATGTTTAGTGTTTTACTTGGTGTAGTTTTTTTAACACTCAATGGCTGAAGGAGGAGGAGAAACGGACTTGGTGGTGGATTTACTGACAACGCAGATATTTTCCCCCCTGAAACGCATGGAAACTGGGCTGTCACTGGCGTTCAAAGCCATTGAGAAGGACATGGTACTGGCGCGTTTGTTAACAAAGAGGCGGATGGACTTTTTCTTTATCAAGTGAACAGCATCTGGTGAGTGAACTGCTGTTTGTGTTTTTACATCTGCAGTGTATTTAATCATAAACAAGCCATGGCGGTATAAGCCGCTGCTGCTGTTGCTGCTGCAAAGCCGCTGTAGCTAGCTGCGCCACTGTAGCCTCCGTGACGTTAGCCGGCGTACCCGTATGTTTGTGTTTTTACATCTGCAGTGTTTTAAATCATAAACAAGCCACAGCGGGTTATAAGCCACTGTTGCTACTGCTGCTACTGCCCGCGTCGAGCCGGGGACTGGTATGCTACGGTGGTTGTCGGTGAGCTAACTAGCTAGCTCTAACTAACTTCGTGTGGTTAGATTTAGCTCCCTCTCCGTGCCAGATGGGCGGAGTTTCACCACACTTACAGTGCATCGAAGGATTTCAAAGTAAAGGTTTGGCTGCTTCTCTGCACTTGGCAGTGTTTGTTCTGGAGGACAGTTTGATCCTAAATACCTCAGATTCAACACATTGTGTCACAAACACGTCGCCAGATTTGAAGAGATGAACGTACACTTATATTTGATTGAATATTTATTAAATATCTATTTTTAAATGATTTTTGAATGGATGCTCTTATGCCCAACCGCATACAGCTGGGTCCCTTTTCATTTTGGCCCCTGCCTTTCAGACAGCCCGAGTGTCACTGTGCAGATAACGTGTCAGAAGCCACACCTGAGGAGAGCACGAGAAGGCACAGAGAGCAGGTTGGCGAGTTGACTCCTCTGTCAGCTGAGCAAAACGTTGAGGCTCCAGGGCTAGCTGATAATGATCTTTCTTTTCATTGTAACCTTTTGCTCCAGCAGAAAAAAGATCCCTAACCGGCCGAATGTTTCAGGAAAGTGGAGGCTAGCTTACTTTCGGATCATGTTATGGTCTGATGGAGGTAAACAGCCTGTTCTCCCTGTATTGTCAAGGGCTGAGGTGATGAAGGTCGGCCATACCGTCCTTTAAAATCTAGGAGATCATATTGACCAGGAATGTACACACATGTCAAAGGCTACGGTAGAATGTGCCCTGAATATCAGCTGATTGTAGGTGTTCCCAGAGATTTGGAAGGAGTCTGACTCGCCCAACAGTATGAACATCATCTCCTTTGTGACGAAGATGTCACCATGGCCCATGTTAGCCTGCTGAAGTCCCGGGCTAAGCGAGCGGATTGGTATAACTGATCAGCCAGGAGGTGGAGTGTGGAGCCTGGTGGAAACAGGGAACCATAAAGCGGTCGTTTTGCACTAAATCAAAGGTGACAAAGACGTTTTTTTTGTGGATGTCGATTTTAAGTAAATTTTAGGAAACTCAACTCACTAGAATTTATCTCATATAATAGTAACCCCCCTGAACGCAGCGCCTACGCCACCCAGTTAGCCAACAAACTGCCAAGACATGGACAGGCATGAAGAAGCCCAAGCGACAGTGAAAACTCCTCTGGGAAATCCTGCCAGGACTCACCAGGGACAGAGCGACGGAGGAAAGGCCACAGCAGCAGTAGCCTGCAAGTTTGCAGCCGTCCCTAAACAGACCTTAACTTTGGAAGTCAGCCACTTGGTTAACCTGCAGGTTTCTATGTTAGTGTTCTGGGCACTTGACTGCCAGTATGTATATAAACATTTTTAATGTAATCTTTATGAGCAGCAAGTCATATTTCTAAATCACTTCCCTTTTGGTGGTCTAGGCCAAAAGGTAGGCCAATCCAAAAGCTAAAATATAAAAACGCAGACCAGTTGAAGCTGAGCAGGAACTGAGCATACTCTGTGGGTCATGTGGCCCCCCATGTTAGACTTTTGTGAACACTTTCTTTGATCAGTGTAGCCATTGCCTTTCTAAGCCTGGCCAATATTCAATAATGTCTTCAGCACTGTCAAAATGGAAACCCCCACAGGGCCGAGCTGTGGCCCCGCGATGGGGTGTCATGTCCAAGCAGCAGAGGGCTATTGGTGAGCGACCTGACCCCTAATCTCTAATCATGGCCCAACCGAGAGCCCGAGCTGCAGGGTAATTCCTTCCCGAGAGAAAGAGGTAAAAGGCTAAGGCAACATCAGGGTCTCAGAGTAAGGATCTTGCCCCCCTAGTGTGTGTTGTAACGATAGCATCCCCTGGCTACACAAAAGGGCATAATAGAGCACGGCCTGGCAGTGCTGAGAAAAAACTCTTCTTGGCCCGAGACTGCATAGTTTGTTGCTCGGGTGACAAGGCCCCGGTTCAGCTCTACGTTCCATCAGCAACTCTTTCACAGCTTAGTGAAATACCCAGCGAGTGAACTCTGGTGTCTTCAGGTTTGCCAAACATCCACTTGTTGGCTAATAAACCCTTATTCAATCCATGCCTGTATAAGGATTTAAAATGAACTCCTTCACTTTTAGTTTTACCCCATGGAGCCCTCATCAAGTTTTATTTACCAGACTTTTTGAAAGGATTGCAAACATTGCTGTCTGCTTGATTTAACACAAACTGAAACACATTCTTTTGGGATAAGTGCACCAACTTTGCCCCAAAACTTTAATGGATATTCAGTGTTGTGGGTGTTAGGTGGGGCGGTGACGGTATCTGTATCACAAACAGAGGGCGAGATGGCTGAGGATGTGAACGGCAAGCCAGGAGTTCTGCTTGAATGCATCTGAATGCTGGAGAGGAGGAGGAGAGGAGCGCACCCCGTCCCCTCCGCAGTTTCAAAACCGAGCACCCTGAGCTTTCCGCTCGCACCTCTTTGCCCTTGCATAACTCCTTCTGTCTCTATCTCGCCCACCCCCATCTCTTTATATGTCCAGCTGGCTGCGCCACAAAGACTCTGTCTCACAGTTCCAAATGATCCTCAAACCCCCACATTCTTTGTTCTGCTCATTTTCCCACTCCCCAGAGACAGAGTTTAGTAGCAAAAATTAAAATGAGGCAAGGATGGAGGGAGAGAGTAAGATGGGGGAGAGAAATATTTGAAAAGGTGAGGTAGAGGGTGAGAGTGTGTGAGAACCAGAGAGCAAACCAAGGCATACTGTCAGATCTCCTACAGACAGAGACTTTGGGGATTCAGAGACCTTGAGCTGGCAGACTTCAAGACAGTGAGGAATTGCTGCATCTTTTGCATTGTCACCTTGACATAAACTGCAGCAGAATGTTCTCAAATGGGCCATTTGCTGACAAGTCAAATGATTGTTTGTTAATGTTGAAGGGAATATCTTGAACCTCTCCTTCCTTTCACTGCACACTAATCGGCTCGTTTCTCAGTGCCACTTTCTGCGGGGGCAAAGATCATGTTTTGCGGTAATAATGCGGTCAATTACAGGCAACAAGTCCCTCCGGGTTGAAAGGTTTAAGATCCCCTGTCCCACCATGCTGAAATCCCCCAGTTCCCCAGCTTGTGTGAAATCATGCGGTGGATTGTTGTGCGGAAAAAGGACCACAGTATGGAGATGTGGGCTGGAACTAATAGGATTGGTTTTGATTCATTAGATTCTCTTTCATCATCCTGGTTGGAATTCCACTCCACGTCTCCCCAAGCTTCACACTTTTAAAATGGGGGGGAGGGAGGGGAGTGTTTAGAATTGAGCCTCCAGACTGCAAAAGCTCATTACTCTCTATGGAATCATCTGCTTATTCATACCGAATAGAATCAGCATCATAATCATGTGAATGCTGCTCTGTGTTTGTCGGGGTACTGACAACACAGTACAGGATATGATTCAATGGTTGGCGAAATGAGGAACCAGAATGTAGAATAGCTATGCACAATAAAAAAAAACATACGCAGCTTCTAAAGAACCTCTCAAAGAGAAATCCACCAGAAACTGTTGTTTACACGTTATGTTACATAATACTGTGAATACTACTAGAAGACGTTAGTAGTAGAAGTTTATTTTTATAAATCGCTTATAATAACGATGCAGCGAGCAGTTTGTTTCACGAAGAGTTTTAAGGAATAGTTTGACATGGAAAATATGCATATTTGCTTTCTTACTGATAGTTAATTGAGAAGATTGACGCCCTACGTTAAATAAGAAGCTAAAGCCTGACTTAGCTTAGCATAAAGACCGGAGGGAAACAGATAACCTGGCCCTGTCCGAAGGAACAAAGCTCACCTCCCAGCAGATACGGGGCCTCGGTCTTGGGACTTGGACCCAAGTCACACTTACGTGAATTGAAACTTGACCTGGACTCAAACTCAAAGTCTTGAGACTTGACTTGGACTTGCACACAATGACATGTGAGAATCTCGTTAGTGGGACACCCAGTGTAATTATACAATATGGGTGTACTCAAACAGCTATTGAAAAATAGGCTACAGTATTATTGCAAGTCTAATAATGTCACTAATATTTTCCTGTTACCCTGAATGACCTCGTCTTTATCAATTTTTCAGGGCAAAATACAGTTATTTTATTGGAATGAAAGTTTTTTTTGTAATTCATTATACAGTATATACTGTGATCTAAGACTTGAGACTTGACTTGGACTCTAATTTGCCCGAAAGCAGTGACAACTGCAAATAGACAGGCCCAGAGGGCTATTTATCCTTTCAGTTTCACAAAGATTTGATCATAATGAATTTGAATTTAATGTATTGACTAGTTGAATGTATTTGTAGACAATATTCACATATGATATAAAAATGAATGTGTGTAATTAGAATACTTTTCTGGCAGCATGAATTGGAGCCATGTGGACTATCATCATTTCAAGCTAAAGGCTAGAAGACAGACGAGCCAAGTAGATTAAAAGTACAAATCAGAACTTGGAAAACTTTGGTTGGCATTAGTCTAAAGTTATCTCCATGTTTGATGACATTGTTCTGACAATGTCAGACAAACAACCCACGCTAGTTTCAGCTGATTGTTTGACAACTGAATGTGATGAAAGTCTTTGGATAATAACTGTTGACACCCAGCACCAATTGCAAAATTTTAATTTGCAGCATTTCAGCACAGAATAATCTGGGGAACCAGAAGTATCTTGTTGTCAACTAAAATGAGTAGCACATCCATTTCATCACATACCCAAATTAATAAAACACTGAATAGAAATGTGATGCTAATTTGTGTCACTTCATAGTATGTCATTTTTCAGATACAAAATAAAAATAGATAAACATATGTTATTTATTTTTTATCCATGACTGTGCTTAAGTTATCGTGAAAGTAAAGTAATGCATTTCATTGGAACGACTCAAATGAACTATAATTAAAATGAGTAATAAAAAAGATTACTTTATTAACAATGTTTAGTCAGCCAGAAAAGACACAAATACAAGTTCCTGTAAATATAATACACCATGTGAGATGCATTTAGAGTTTTAATAAATATTAAAACATGTATCATGTACAGTCACTAACACCATAACTTGACAAAATCAAGTGGTGGGAGTGTTTCAACACAAAAACACTTTTCTTCATCTCTTGTACTGAAGGATACAATAAAACAACCTGGCTACTGTTGGACTCCTCTTTTCTGCTGGGTGTACATAAACAGTTGGCGATGAAGAAAGAAAACACTGTCCCCCCGCTGTCTCTGTTTGGGATGCATTCTGTAGTCTGTTTCCACATGAAGAGGGGGTGGGGCCTCTCGTCGTGCCCCGCTTGTCTAAAGTTGTGTACATCAGCGATGTGATCCCTGTGCCAGCTCTGACCCTGGCAGCTCTACTGCGTTCTTAAGGCCTTGGCATACACAGGCTCCAGGAAATGAAAGGGCAGCAGCATGAAGAACACCAGCAGAAAGACCACGCTCACCACCGCCAGCAGCACGTAGCGCCCGATGAACAAAGTGTCCACTATCTGGAGGGAGAAAGAGGGAATACGTTCACTTTCCGGAGTTGTCAGGAACTACACGCTACAGTTTGTTGTTTTTCTTCTAGTTAATAGTATCCAATGCATGGGAAAAGCATGGCTGCTCAAAGGTCTGGCTTTCCTCTTTTAGCCACTAGGTGTCAGGAGAGGGCCTTCACAGGCTTCCTGTGAAAGCATGAGGCCTGATGTGAGGGCTTGGATGGGTAACTCTGTACACAGAGACAAACCTCACAATCAGACACATTGACAGGGAAATCGACATTAACGTGTTGCCTTCAACGTTTGAATCAAGTGATCACAAAATAATTATTTTTCTACACATGCCTAACAGCGCAGAATATACGACGGCCCCCAGAAGTTGAGTGCACACTGGAAGCTTCATTCAGCACGGTAATGCGGCGTCTTAGACAGCAAGCGCTCGGCTGGTCCACTCGTGCGGCGGTGCAATGCAAACGGGCTGATGTCACATGACGCATCTGGACCTCGGCAGACCACTTCACTTCAGGTCACCTAGCGCGCTTCTTGCTGTGATGAAGTGGTGGCCGCCAGCCGGGGCTTTGAGAGGAGACGCACATATCTGGCTGCACAGTTCCTTGGGCCGCATTCTCTGTATCGACTGGTTCCTCTGGTGTAATTGATGGAGACCACAAAGACAACCCAAACAAACTCAGAGTGGAACATGTTTGGGTCCTGAATGGTTGAAAGGTGGCAGAAATACAGGCTAATTCCCCAATGTCCTCTTCAGTAAGTACTCTCATATAGTTGGCTATTTATTTACAACTTGTTCATTATTTGGGAGAAATTAACAATTACAACACTTAAAGGGATAGTTTGGGTGTTTTAGAGGGGGGACTGTGGCTCAGTGGTTAGCAAGTCGGTCTTTCAATCAGAAGGTCGGTGGTTCGATCCCCGGCTCTGGCAGTCTGTGTCGTTGTGTCCTTGAGCAAGACACTTAACCCTAATTGCTCACCGTTGCTGTGTCTACGGTCTTATGTATACTGTATATCATGTAAGTCGCTTTGGATAAAAGCGTCAGCTAAATGTAATGTAATGTAAAAAGAGGGCTTGTGCGAGGTACTTATCTATAGTCAGGGTATTATCTAGAGCAGTGATTCCAAATCTTTTTGACTGGAGATCTACTTTATTAAATTGTGACCAGTTCACATTAAGAAAAGCAATGCACTACTGTGGTCGGGGCAGCAGGAAAACATATTTTAGACACCTGAAAGAAAGGCTCACCTTAAAAGAATAAATCAACATCCGTTTAAGTCAGGGTTCATACACATTCTGACCAATGGAGTTTCAGGACTTTTCCATGACTTTAAACCAATTTTCCATGACCAAACATTTTGTGAAATCTGGCTATATACATGAGACAATGTAGTATTTAAAGTAACAATGAGGATTCCAAAGCATACAGTAGTATTCCTTACATTTTTTTTTTCAAGGACCTTTCAGATTTTCAATGCCCGTATGAACCCTGTAAGTGTATGCTATAATAAGAATATTTTTTCCTGTTTATCTTGCTATGGCGCTACGGGGGGACTGAAGCCGTGGGCTCTGCCAGGTAAAATGGTTTCTTCCAATGGAGTCTGGTGCTCTGGTGGGAGCACGTGGTAGACAGCGGCTTCGGTTCCCGCTCAGAAACATACACTGTAGCTGCAGAAATACTCAAACTGATGTTTCTGGGTGAACTGTGTGCTGCTGCTCCGTCCACAGAGAGGAAGACGAGTACGGGACAGCTGATCAGCCATTAAGCTGGTTAGGTGACCAGGCACAGGGAGGGTATTGATGGGGGCTGCCAACCAGAATGACCACCTAATAGACAGATAGACTGTACCCTCCTGATTGTATCCATGTCCGCTCTGCCTTTCAAACCTGCTGGCTCTGACACACAGCCAAGCGGTTATTGATCGGTACAGGAACCAGACCCGTGTGTTCGGGGAATAGCCTGTGCAGCAGTGCATCTGAAGACACGGCATGTTTATATGTTTGTTGTTCCACCGCTCCCTCGCGGCCGCTGACGACTAAATGCTGATTCGGGGGGAGAGGGCTTGAACCTGAGCAACGAGTCGATGGCAGGTCATCAGAGGTTAGCGTCGGCGTTGCTTAATTAAGGCGCAGTTGGAGTTCCTATAGTTGCCACGAACAGATCTAAACATGTAGATCATGAGCATATGAGAATATGCCCACACATCCTGAGGGCCCTGAGGCGGATGAGCCCGCTGCTGACTGAGGGACATTTCACAGGGGCTGGAATGAGAGGTGTGTGTGTGTGTGTGTGTGTGTGTGTGTGTGTGTGTGTGTGTGTGTGTGTGTGTGTGTGTGTGTGTGTGTGTGTATCAATTATCTTGGTGTCTAGGAGAGAGGGGGGTGGGTGGGTGATGTATGCCGTTTCTTATGGATGCATTTAACGCATCTCACTTTTTAATTTGCCAATTACACAGCAAGCAGGAACCCAAAGTGTGGGCCATGTTTTATTAATGTGCCATTGAGCGCACGGGTGGTAGCTGGCAGACGGGCAGGGGGGGGGCGGGGGGGGGATCTAGTATAACCCCCTCCCCTCTCTAGTCTGGGATTGGCCTAATTGGCACTATGATATTTTACTTTTGTTTAACAGCGAGAGGTGAGGTGTTTCTTACACTCACACATCCCTCTGCTCACGTCGGGTTTCAGGAAATGAAAGCGAGTCGACATCAAAACACAACATTCAGAAGACAGTAAACCGGGTTTTCACCCTCACATTCATTTGTACCGTTGACTTCTGTTAATGCTCACACATGTGAGGACTTTTAATACTCATAATTTCAGTTGTCGGGCTGTGTAGGAAAACGGTCTTTTGGCACCGACTCATTCAGATTCAGATCCCAAAGATGAGGCAGACAGAACGCAGGCCGTCTCTGTTTTCCAGGCTAGAGAAGCTCAACTCTGGCAGCTCGGTCTCGTCAGCTATTCCTCTGCTCAAGTCTGAGGGAGTCCATTTAAATCTATATTTCCTCATGTGTATTGCTCATATTCTTGATACTGTCTTCCGTTACGATACGGTAACTGTTGTTGTTATGGTTACATTTTAATGTGTTAATGTCATGCCAGATGAGCAATTTTCCTCATTTGTGCACAATGAATCGTATTCTATTCAATTCTAAAATCTACCGATTGAAAGAAGCAAAAAATAAGAATATTAAATTGTCAAAATAAAGAATATTTGTAAATGGTTCATTATTTTATCATACTCTCCCAATTTAAAGAAATAACAGGCCACTTGATAATCAATACAGGCAGAGAACTCAAACCGATGGCTGCTGATGAAAAGCACTAGGCGTCATTATTATAAGTGATTGTATATATGAGCTCATTTAAACACAATAATTAATTTCTTGGATTGCCACAGGTTCATGTTACCAGCACGCCTCTGCACAGACACGCAGGAAGCGGTGTCGTGTCGCTTCTCTCCGTCGCTGGTCGGGTATCTGCCTTTGCACAATGCCTGCGAAGTGCGAGCTCGCCATTTCTATGGGGTGGCAGCTTGCTTGGCAGATCTGGCCGGCTCATTGGCACGACCCCGAGGCAACACAGGGGGAGTGTTTGTTCTGTGTTGCTGTTGGACTAAGATAAAGCGGAGCGGGCCTTTATGACAAGCACGCACACACACACACAGACGGGCGCGCGCAATGACACATGCTATTTACAGGCTTACAGCGCTGTGGATGCTGGCTTATATCAGAGTTGGGCTTTTTGTTTGGGGTGGCTTGTGGTTTAAAGTCACCTCCGTCAACCCTAAATAGAGCTTACATCCTCAATCAGTACAAATACATTCTGTTCAGAGTTACAACCACACATGATCTGAGCGCTGCCTTTTGGCATTTGGACCACATGCATGCAAGCACGCATTTTAATACGGTGTGGAATACTTTATAAAGGTGTTAAATCTGTGCATTCAGCTCACCTCCGTCTCTTTGAAAGGGGCCTCTGTCTCTGGGCTGCGCGGGAAAAACACCAGAACCAAAGTGATGGTGAGAGCAACTAAGAATATGGGGATGATGCCTAACCTGGCAAGACACAAAACACACACAGTTAAAAAAAAAAAAAAAACACACAAAGGATATATACACCAGGACTCCCACTGCAGTTATGCAGTAAGAAGTGCAGTAAACGCAGGGTTTTCTGAGGATAATGTCATTGTCAAGTACCAATCAAAACAATGGCATTCTTTATTGAGTTTTTAAATAGTTGTTAACTTTCCAATCAAGTAAATGGCACCATGTTTCACCCCATTTAGACTGTACTGTAATTGCATCTTACACAAGTGCACAGTGTTTGGTGTCACAGTGCATTCTCGACAGAAATAAAGCTGTTAATAGTGCCTGAGTCTGTTGGAGTCTCTGCACAAGTACTAATCAGCGGGGATCGGAAGGAATGCAGGCCCATTAATCGATCAGTGGGTGAAGCCTAATTGTCTCATAGAATTAAGGGAAGCATCAGGAGAATAGTTATGTTTGCTGATCTATTGAGATAGACAACACATTTTGGTGGCAAAAATATGACAGAGGTGCAATATGTCTGTGTGAAATCCAGGTTTAAAGTGTAAAACATTTGATTCAATAACAATTATTTGAATATAACACAATTATATTCATAAGTGATACATACAATTCTTCAGTTTGACTACAACTATATTTAATCTTTGAGTTTCTTAACATTCCGACATGTTTCGTCCCCTAAACACACCACAGTGAGAAAGGGTTTATGAAAATGTTGCTTTTTCTATGCATTCTATTGGAACACATGCCGAATTTCTGAGGAGACCTTACTAATGCCACATCTGAAGTTCTTTTCGCTCCAGAATATGCAGAATATGTGCTGTGGCCAACATGCAGACCGACATTAAAGTGGAGGAAATGCTTCGGGATTAAGGAACTGACTGGTTCAGACAAAGCGGGGCTTTTCTCCATCAACGCATGCAGCACGCTCTCCCCGGCTGTGTGTGTGTGTGTGTGTGTGTGTGTGTATTTGTGCGTGTGTATGTGCGTGGAGGTGCTGTTCTCACTCACTTCGCAGACCCAGATGCTCTCAGCAGCATCATCCCAAACACAAGAAATGTAATCCAAACGATGGCAATGCCGAACACGCCCGTACCGACTTCCAAAACGGTGCTTGCCATGTTCACGCACAGAGCAAGTATTCAGTGAACTCGGTCAAATATGATTTTACGACACAAGTAAAGTTGAGGTTAGCTAACGTTAGCTACATTAGCTCACTGTAACTTCCTCCGTGGTGTTACGGTGCACGTTACCTAGCATGCTTCGCGACGAATGTACCGATGTTCGAGACATGCCCCCTCTCTAAGAAAGACTGTTTGCTGCCCAGTAACCCCTCGTTTCTCAATCAGTTCAATAGATTTAACGTTCTCTGTCGCGTCTTCTACTTCCTGGTTACAGCAAACTGAGGTTTGATTGGATACGCGAACTCAGGACGGGCCAATCACGTGCGTCGTTACGGAAAATCCGAACGCTGTCGAACAGGCTGCAGAAACTTCACCCAGCTCTCTGATTTTTTTCCACATACGATTCACATGTGTATTGAACCTTTCTTCTGTGTACTTAAACGCAACACATCTTATTGATTCGAAGCCAAACATTTTCTTTATCACGAGAAGTGTGTTTTTCTCCAATATAAAAACGCTATTAGGTCCATCAGCTTGTCATTTAAGATCCAGGATCGGTAGCAAATGGATTACTACCAACAGCATCAATAAGCTGCTTAAACTCAAACCTCTGTACTTCTGACAACGAGTCAATTATTATGTGTGTTTTCATCTGACAAGACGAAATCGATTGACATGATTTTGGGTCTGATTAGACATGTCTAGTATTATTAACAGCAGCAGCCTTCTGGTTCCCATCATCCCACCTGTCTTTTTGAAGCCTGCATTCACAATGCGGGCCGACAGGGGGCTGGCCAGATCCGCGGTTCAAAGGCGCAAGTGCGCTGTGCTCCAGTCCCGCACAAAGTGGCGATGCCCTGCGCGTTTAAGGGGAAGAAGAAAAAGAAGATATGTTGCCTTTGAGTGACCATCGTAAATTCCATGCACCCAGTGTTTATTAATGCTCTGGATAACAAGACATATGGCGGGATTGGCTCATGTTTAGAACCACTGAGAGGAAAAAGTGCAAAGAGCTCAAAGTGAGTTGTAAAGGCTAATTTACACCAAATGCACATGGGATTTGGTGTTCTGGCTGTGTTTGCCTGAAACTCCCTCAGATGATTTAGCCCCCCCTGCCTTGCAATTTTAACAAAATCCGGCAGATTAAATACTGTCAGAAAGGAGAGAGCAAGTAGCAGTACAGAATTATTCTCAGATTATTATTGACACAGAGGAACCTCGTGTTCATTGTCTATGGTTTATCTTTGAGCTATTAAGTCATTGGTAAACCTGAACATAGGCCCTAAAATAAGCAAATAAAGGATATTTGACAGAATAAAATACAAATAATAAAACCATATTACATTTCAATAAATACATTTGAAGAAACAATTAATTTTATATATATTATCTCATAAACTAATTGAATTCATCCATTCTGCTCTGGTGACTATGAATCAGTCTTTTAACAGGCCAAACCCTGAATATAAATACACACATATATATATATATATATATATATATATATACATGTATTTGTGTGTATATATATTCAGGGTTTGGTCAAAATAGAACACAACCGACAGTTCTTGTGTATTAGTGGTTGATGTTGAAAATGCTGGTTAGTGACTGTCAATTTTGAAATTGTCCTTCAAGCTGATCAGGTAGAAAAAAATAATACCGAAATAATTCAATGTTTTACATTTTGGTGCTTCATCACCTCTAACCCATATCCCCGTTACCGTTCTCCCACGCGTGATTGCCGTATTTCCCACGGACACTGGAAGGCATCAGCAGCCCGGTGTTGGGAAAAAACGGGGAGCGGAGATGGAGGTGGGAGGGGCCAGGCGCCGCTGACGTCAGCGGCTGTGTGGAGGAGTATAGGCTGTGCTGTCAGCCCAGTGTCAGTCTGATGAAGATTGGCATGCAGGTAAGCTGTCATTCATTTTCAATGTCAGTGCATGGGAGCAGGGCTTTACCACTTCAGCGTCCTTTTTCCCCTTCCTCCCCCCTCCCCCTCCCCCCTTCATTACAAAAGGCAGGACATTATTCATACAGTCAGACAGCCAGCCTGGCCAGAGTGATAGAGAGTAAGAGAGAGAGAGAGGGAGGGAAAGAAAGAAAGAGAGAGAGTCAGGGAGGGAGGGAGGGAGTAGAGGAGGGGGAGAAAAAAGAGAGAGGGAAAAGAGAGGAGATGCATTTTTGCGCTGGACTGAGAGACCAGTGGATTTTTTTTCTTTTGCTTGATGCGGCGTTTGGATTTAAAAAAAAAAAAAAAAAAAAAATAGATATGTGTCGCTAATGCTTTTGCTGCACGTAGGATGTGTTGCTTTAGTCGGCGGATGCTTTTAATTGTGGAAGGTTGTGATTTGGAGAATGTTCCCGATGATAGTGACCGGAGGACGGAATGAGCGATATAGCGGCGGGAAGCGGGCATTTTATTACGGCTTTGTCAACCGGCAGCGGGCTGCTGCTTTTTGATGTGCACGTTTACAGTGAACATCTCACGGTGTAAATCTACCGTGCAAAAAAAGGAAAAAAAAACTAGTATTGTCTGATCTTTCTACTGCCACTGCAGTTTTCTTAACGTTGAAGTTCCGTGTTGTGTTTTATTCCAGTGAAATGTTTTTATTTTGACTGGCACGATTGGCGTGTTTGTCAAGAAAAAAAAAACGGTAACGGATTTTCAGAGTAAAATGACTTGCACTCAGATTTGATCCAAGTTACTACGGCAGGATTTCTTTTCATAATAAATTGTATTGTAGACAGTAGTGTCACTGTGTGTGAGAGTGTGTGTACTCTGTGTGTGCGTGGCTGTGCTTTGTTTTTTACAAAACAAACAAATTACTAAAGCATATGTCAAACTGAAGAATATATATATATATATATTTGTAAATGTGTTTTTTTTTTGTTTTGAGTCAGTGATTTAAATAGCTTATGTATTGTGAATATATTGTTTCTTTTAAATGTGGAACTAGTGACAGCCGTCAGTTTTCATTTTCTGTGTGTAGTTCATGTACAGCATTTCAACAAAAATAGTTATTTCATTATTAAGCTAATATCTTGCATTTATTCCAGAAAGAAATGTAAAGTGAACTACATTCCTCACTCGTCTTCATTAGAAAAGGCCAAACCGGGAGTCTCTCCCCCTCTGCGTTGCTTGGTGAATACATGTTTGATTGAAGTGTTTAATGCTCCGTTCTCAGCATCTCCGTGAGGTCTTATGTTTACTCCCAGCTCTCCCTGCCCTGCAGATCCCTCTACACTGAACACTGGCCTTCTTTGTGTGCCACTCACCACTTTCTCTTTCAGATGACCACTCTATTCCACAACTGCCCGAATGACTTCCCCTCGTAGCAGCCGTGCGACCGACGTGAAGAGCTGTCGGTGTGACGCGTCCCTCGGACAGCGCGTGTCCCTGCTTTGGTTTTGTGTGATTGTTCCGGTAAAACAAAGGCCCCGTTTGCTGCGTTGGTACCTTTTTATGAGTCCAGCCTGTTCCGTTGCATTCGGCTTTGATCTCGGCCCCCTCGAATATCCCAAACATGTACTTGTACACAGATTGGGTGAAAAACACGTTGCTCAGCATATAAGTGTTACTCAGCTGTGGCAGTGTCTGTGTTGTCGTCTGTCCGCTAATGTCACAACTGCACCGCGGAGTGAAGGCCCCTCTTGCAAAAGACCAAGGTGTGAGCTTTGGGAGTACATTAGCCTAATTAAATATGCCTGAACCATTTGTTTACTAATCATGTGCTTCCCTGAGAAATCACAAAGGCGATTCAGACCACTTTAGCTCCCTCCGCCTAACACATGGGTAGGTGGGGAAAGCTGGGCGTAGAATCCCACAAGGGGCTAAAGTCGCACCAGTGAAAGAAACCGCTTTAAAAAGACTTGTTGCTGTTGAAAGGCGGGAGATGATCATTATGCCGTGATTGTGTACCTTTGTCAGTGTCTCAAAGTGGTACGCCTCAGCTGGGAATGGATCCTGACGGTGTACACACACACACACACACACACACACACACACACACACACACACAGTCAAACACACACAGTCAAACACAGGAATCAAAGCGCATCACCGCTAATCACCCTCAGAGATGTTTGTTCTTTGTTGTGATGAACCCCACACGGCTCTACATATCGTCAGATAGGATTAATGCCAATTTAGTTTATCCCCAAACCCTGCTGAGATCTTAATTGATGATTTGTGTCATTGGACAAGCAGCCCGGGGGCGAATCTACTGCCGCAAAATACTCCGATGCTATTTGCATATTCTCATTCCTACTATATGGGCAAATTACATGATGAGGTGTGATGCTGTGCATTCCTGCAGCTTTTGGGGGGATAATCGCTAATAAAGTGATTCAGTCACACTAAATGAAGGAAGTAAACAGAGCGAGGAGAGCATATGTTACAAACCAATTTAAGCATTTATGTATGGCCATAAAGCAATCGAGGAAATTAAACCACGAAGCAAATGTCTTGTCACGTCCTTTTCGCCTTTGCCTCTAATTCCAGCCTGCACTTGGCAGAAGAAACCAGGACATTATTCTTGAGAAGATCTGGAGTCTTTTTTTCTTTTTCTTTTAAGGGTCTCATAAGGCTACCAGGCCTCACTTTGTGAGATTCCTTTCCTTAGCAATCCGATTGTGAGATGTCTAATTTGTTTTGTAGGGCCTCACTCTCTTAAATCAGGCAGGAAAAAAAAGCCAGCGGATGTTCAGAATTATTCATAAGGCTTTAGTCTGCCGGGTATCCTCGGCGGAGTGCATCTAGGTCCTGTTCCGGGCCCGTGGGCAATGTGATGTAGGCTAGTTTCTCTCATGTTCAGTCGAGCAGCAATCTTTAAGACAATTGTGTTGTGTTGCATGTTCGAGGCCGTGTCTGGGCCCCCACAGGTCATGCCCACTAAGCCCGCTTGATCCCCATTGCTCTCAAGAGGAGACGGAGGCCTGTTTATACCGTCAGACGGCTCAGCTTAAAGACAGCCCCTGCATGCTTACCCTTGCTCATTCCGCAGCCAGTGCTGCGTTGGCATGGCTCTAAGTAAGCCACCAGGGAGCAGGGTCGGAGAGAGATGGATCGGCTTGATTTATGCTCCAAGAGCAGCAGCAGGCAAATTTAATGATCCTCCGTGCCGTCAACATCACGGAGCTTTGTTCCTGGAAGGACGTAGAGATGTCATGAAAATACGTGCGGGTGGAAAACTGCAGTCAAGCGGTGATTGTTATACAGTGATAATCAGTAGAATATTTACTAAATAAATGTTCCCACATTTCAAGCAGATTACAGAGCTGCAACGACTTAGGCGTCAACTTTTTAAATTAATCAATAAATTGGTTTTAGAATTTATTTTGAAGAAGAAACATGTGAATATTTCCTGCTTTGCAATTTGGTTTTTATCAGTTCATTTCAGATTATTTTGTTATCAACTAGCTAATTGAACTCATCACGACGACATGTTGTATTGCCCTCTGATGTGGACAGGACATGTATGCAGCTTGGGGCTGCACCATGACCATAATCACAAGTATTTTGATCAATATCGAGATCACAGTTATTTATCAACATTATTCATAGATTGGTAGAGACAAACTATTTGTATTGCACTTTCACACGTATATATAAACAGAGCACTGCTTCCCCATTGTGTTACATTCCTGCTAATGTACAAACCCTTGCATCATCACACAACTTAAAATAAGGTTCTTCTTCTTCACCTCAATTCTTTGCATTTTCAGCAGATGGGCAAAAAACGAGTAACACACTGTTCATTCTTTTTCTATTCGGCAGAATAGGAAAACTTCTCACTGGCAACTGCTGCAGCTCCCCAAAAGTAAGGCCAAACTTCTGAGCCTTTTAAACATCATCATCATGTCCACTTCCAGAATCGTGATACTCTATGAATTGCGTGACGTCATTGATAATCGATATGTGAAACAGTGAGCGTCCTCACTGTCTTCTTAACTACTACTAACTATCTACAAAATAACAAATTGCATCTTCTGTCGCTTTAACACATAATTACAACGGCACGTTGTGTCGTAATGGCTTTGCTCTCATCACGACGTACTGGGCTGTAAAAAGAATATCGGTCTTCACGTGAGTCACTGATTGATTGGGCTCGGCACATTTGAATCAATTTGGCCTGCAGACAGTCAAACAAACGGCTTGGAAATCCTCCTCTCCACACAATAATGTGCGATGTGTGCATGAACAGTGAACGCCACAGCATGGAAGAAGTCATACAAAGGCTTTAGTCATTAGGTAATGATTTTAGCATCAGTCCTCTGATTGCATTCCTTTTTTTCAGACGGAAGGAAATGAAAACCCAGCAGGGACACATTCCATAAACTAAGTCAAAGTCATGGCATAGAACGGAGGAGCCCAATACAGCTGAGGGTTTTCACCAGCAGGACGCACACACAGATATAGTGTTTACTGTGGCTGAAATTTCAAAGACGTGTAAGAAGTCGCTTATTTCCTCCCTCTGATGTCTTCAGTGTTCAGAGTGTAAGAATACATTGCTTTTGATGTCATTATTTTAGCATTAAAAACAATTAAAACCTATATTTTTAGACATCAGTGGTATTATTCAAGGATCAAGCACAAAATCAAATTAGCAACAGCTTATTATATATTCTGCATTTAAAGACCTCTAACAAGACTGTGAACCTCATTGTGCCGCTGGTTCTTATCTCTGGTGGAATGTAGATAATCCGAATAAATGAGCAGAGCTTCACACAGAGAAATATGAAGCCTGCCAGTAAATCCTGAATTTATTATATTTGAGAGTCCTGGTAACAGCTGAGCTGGGTGAGGTTCAAAATATTTGATTTGAATTCAACAGCAGATCATAGCAGAGAAAATCCCACCAAGTGCTGTGTGGCTGCATATTTGTGCTTTCACCAGAATGAATAAATGCATGGGCCTGAATGGGGTCACAGCTATTGAAAATCTATAATTCTCTTTAAAACTTAGTTCTGATTGAAATGGCAAACAAACGTTTATGATGCTGTTCAGCAAGATAATCTTCACTAATGAAATATCTGGCCTTCTGTTGCCAAATCTAAATGTATGTTTGCAGCTTGATACCTTTTAATAACACTGCTATTGTACTATTAATATTTGTTTCTGTATTTGTAATTGTTTAGCTTGATGAAATTAATAGGACATTATTATGACAAGTATTATTCCAAAAACCTCAATCAAAGCTTGACTGGAAAAAAAGACATTTGGTACAGCCCAATCAATACACAGGACTTTCACCCAGGAGACTGCTGTTGGTGTCCCGTGTGAAACAAAACAATCAACATTGACTTATTTTGTCACATCAGTCGTTCATACTTTACTCGCAATAACAGTTTACGTCGACCGAGATCTTTTCCTCACTCTAAGTGGTTTTGTTGCCCAAACCTAACTTCCTGGGAAGATTTTATTTTGAAAAGACAATATGCATATAACGAGTGGGAACTGATTCAAGAGGGAAATAGAGTCTCATAGTGGGAAGAGTGGGACCACTGAACAAGCCTGGTAGTCGACCAGTTGGGAGAGAGAGTGGCATATGTCTTTTCTTGTAGATACACAGGGGCCTTTGGGTGCTGGCAACATGGAGGGTTGTTCCACATGTGTCATTGAAAGTATTACACACATTAAGTATCCCTTTAAACTCCAGTGGTTTCAGACTGCAGGTTCAGTTCCAGCTGTTTTTGGGCACTGCTGGCTGCTGGTCCTCTGTGAGTCAGACCCACCTTTATCACCGAGCTGCAGACGGATAACTTATGTTACTGATGTGTTCTCTGGCCACCTCCTGACGTTGTGCTGTTTCCCTCTCGGGGACATTTGCAGCTGCTTCACCACACAGAGCTGCAGCAGGAGACAGGTTGGCAGCTCGAGACGCGAGGAGACGCTGCCGCTTTGAAATCCCGCTTTGATTATTGGCAGAGCAGCCCATTAAAGTGTGCTGCACTTTGAATGGAAATGCAACAGCGCGGAAGTTGTGACCTCCAAAGGGCTATTTACTGGAACACGGCTCTGTTTTTCAGAATCCTCTCCAGAGATATGATTCAAGTGTTTTGCTCTTTTGTGCCTCTCACATCTCATCTGAATGTTTCAGCTTATTGCACGCCAGGACACAATTGATCTGAAGGACAATATTTTGGCTCGGTCTATAGCTGCCTCTTTATTTTGACGTGAGACTTTGAGCAGAAGCATCCCTCTCCTCACGTCCATTTGTATACTTGCTGTTAACCTCCGAGTGGTCTTTGCAGATGCTGGTGAATCACTTGTTAGTGCAGCTCATCGACGCACGTCAGTGAGGGAGGACAGAGCGCGTTTCACTGATCGCTCTTAGTAGCTGCAAAATGACTTCCTCTCTGTCCCCGGCTATAAAAACAGGACTTTATGGCAGCACAGGCCTCAGTCAAAGTAAAGTGCATTTTTCTGTGGGAAGGCTTCATCTTTTATGGCGTTTCATAAGACTTGTCACTCCTCAGATATTAGAGGAGGACCAAAATGTTTTATTCCTGTATTATATTTCATTCAGGCTTTTGGCATGCAGGACGTCTCAGTGCGGCTGGCTTGTGGATTGTCGCCTCACGTCGGGGCCCAAATGGTCTCAATGCCTCTTACGCTGCAATACAAGAGTCCTACGTTAACCTGGAGTCCAGCTGTTCAGCCAGTAGCATGTAGCTTTACACAACAAGTCACATTTAATGAGTAAGGCACAACTCAGACCAACTAAATGCACTTATATGGTTCACAACCACATTTTAATGTTTTGAGAGAAATGGAATGCACCCCAATAACTGTTTTCAACCCAACTGATGAGGACATGTTTTTAATGAATAAATCTGCCAAATCTCTACATGTTGTAACCCGAATGCAAAGTGCCTTTTATTAGTTTTGCAACACACCCATGCAAGTCCATATCCACTCCCAGAGAGCATGATTCATAGTTTTTATGGTTATGTTTGGGCAACAAAAGCCCTTGTGAGGTCAGGACGAGATCATGCCGTTGGTTTCAGCAAAACTCGAGGCACGAGAGCGGAAGTGTTTCCTTTATTAACATTTATGAATGTTACTGAACAATTACAGTCTTTCAGTAGCTTTAACACACGCCGGGTTAGTAACAACCTACTTTATAAAACAAAGAGCTGGCGATGGGAGCAGCTCAGGAGTGAGCCGTCTCGCTTCCCCTCTTCTCTGGCAGCGCTCGGGGAGGATGTGGGCAACACGCCAACCACTATTTAGTTGTTGTTAAGTTTTCAAACATGTCAATTCACTTTAGTCTTTGCTGGTATTTGAGAACCACTAATGAAGCAAACTATTTGTACAGGGGCAGATCGTTCACCCACTACACACACATACAGACAAGCACACACACACGCACACACACGCACACACACACACACAGACAGGACTCTGTCATCGTCCTGCACTGGGTACGCACATAGCACTGTTGGTTCCCTGGTAAAAACAGCGTCCCCGTACACAGTTCTGGGAGACATGTTCTCCAAGTGTTCTGTTGGACACACAATGCATTCTCATGGCAGAACATGTTATCCATGAAGAGTTCCAATGTGGTTATGATGTATTTAAAGTCCTCTGCAGAATGCCTCAGTGGACTGGCTCTCCTGAACATCAGCTGTCCGTATGAAACAGCCCTCGCCTTTCCCCTCTTCTCACTTCATTACATTCTGAACATTACGACTTTGCTGAGCGCGTAAGGAAACATGGGTGCCACTGACATTAACCTCCAGTTTGAAGCACAGAGCAGGCGGCGGCTGATGCAATAAGTCTCTTTGTTCACATTCATGATCCTTCACTTCCTGTTCTGAAAGGACTGCGGGAGCGACACCTACATGAAGACTGTTCTTCCAGGAACGCATTCCTAGTTCTGGTGCGAGTTTAGAAATCTGGCAGTCCCGTCGAAAGGGATTTTAGTGTCGTTTGTCTTCGGGACAACTGCGAGCTGTGTTGCCTGGTGTCGGAGTACCGTGTTGGGCCCGGAGCGCCGGCTCTGCAAGCAATCAGGAGAGAACCGCAGCGGCCCGAGAGGACTAATGGGGGCAGAGGCTTCCGGAGGAGTGTGAACATGACGTGTGGACTCCTGAGTCAGATAAATGTGCTTTTAGTTACAGTCGGACCATCCTCCTTCAGATGATGTCTGTTTTTATTGCATTAATCATGCTTTAATTTAGTTTTGTTCATGTGCTTATATAACCTCCTGTGACCTCCTGCAGCAGGGACTCAGTCATCAAGTCTAAGAAAGCCGTGAGACGTTCCTGTCCCTCACTTCCAGCACATTGAGCAGTCTGCCACATTTCATCGCGTAAAAGTTGGATTCATAACTTTAAAAAAAAAAAGAAACCTCTGCAGAGTCTCTGTTTCCTGTGATTTCCGGCACTAAGCGTGTTTGTACATTGATGCAGGCGAACCGGGCGGCCAGCTCCGATTTGGCGAGTGGGGATGTTTTATGACTCCACAACACGCGGCCTCTGATTCGCTGGTGAGACCCCCTCTCCCCCCAGGCGTCAAATCACGTTGTCTTTTTTCAAGTCGTGATGTGAACATGTCAGCCTCGTGGCGTGTGAGGCGCCTCGGAGAGCGAGCGTGGGCAATTATCCTAACAGCCTGGAAATGAACCTGTGCAGAAGCACCTTATTTTTGTCAGCTCATACCCTTAAACGCTCCGATGTTACTGTGTGTAAATCAAGACACTATTCCTTAAACACTATCACGGAGCGCAGACATGATTCCACATGTTAATTGCAGCACTGTGAACTGAAAGAAAGACTGAACCCCCATTTTCTCTCTCTCTCTTTTTCTCGAACCGAGACTTCTTTCCACTACAAAGAATAATTACTTTTCCCAACTCCCGCTCCATAATTGGTTACTACTCTTTTATCTTATCTGTGTGCGCATAATTATCACAGTCATCATATTAGATTATTTCATGCATAATAAATGAACTCAAACTGTGTGCGGGGTAATTAGCATGTTAGGAGATGTGCCACGATAAGAGCCTCGCTCTCCCGAAGATCGGATTGTTCAAGACATTCCTGAAAAGTGAGGAATTCAGGAAGAAATGGGATGTTTTATCATCAAATTTAAGTGTCTTCAGAAATCTAGAGACTGGTCGTATTTTTCCTTATTTTGTAGCGTGTGGATTTGTTTCAGAGGAACTTTCCATGCAGAGTAAAGCTCCTTGTAACGCTGTGGAGGTCTGGAGCAGACAGTAGTGTATTTGCAGAAGACATAACAAGACAGAGGAGCATAATGGAGACTATTGTGAAAAGACAGACCGATATGCTATTTGACTTTGGCAGCTGTCTGCTGCATAGATCTGGTCCAATCTAAATGACAGATGTGGAGGTTTCAGTCATAAGTACGCTACTTTGAAGGCTTCCCTTCAGTTTCTGTGCAACTTTTTCGCTTTAAGTATCACATTTTACACATTACTTTATATCTTTGGCAGTGAAGGTATTTCCAGGTTGTCCTCAAATGTGGTTAAAGGTTCCATAATATTATGTAAATGCACAATAACTCCAGGCGAGAGCCATTTCTTTTATTGCCTTTCACGAACAAAGTTCAGTCAGAGGTTGATTTGAACTATTTGAAGGTAGAACGGTCCTAATATGGCCACGACTGACCGACAGCAGCAGTTCTTCCAATTGCAATGAGGTAAACCTACTTTTCCACTTTAATGCAGTGCCCTTCCTGGAAACATTTCAGGAGTTATTTAATGAGGGGCGCCAATCAGGACCGAGTCCAGTTGTGATGCCTTGCCTGGAGTCAGTCTGAACTGCCTATAAAGACACAGGGATTTTTTTGAAAAATGCAATAACTTCAAATTTTACCACCCAATTAAAGTCCAATTTTCACAGTGTATTAAACCCCAGTGGAGAGTGATGTATATAAATGGAGGGGAGCCGCAGTGATGTAGAAATTCTGCTACGAATGCCCACAGTTCCAGTTAAAAGGCCTTTCAAAAGGTGTATATTTAAAACCTGCACACCCAGATTCAAAATGGTTTGCAAACCAAAATAATGTTAACGCGTTCTAAAGATGTGTCCATAAATCAGCCTCTCAGATTATAAAAAAGAGTTTGGTCGTGCTGCCGCAGCAGCACCTTGGATGCTTGCTGTCTTTTCACCACTAAATAACAGGAACAACGCTTCAGTTGCAGTTTGTGTTTTACAGCCGTTTGGCTCAGGTTAGCAAAAGGTGTCGCTGCCAGAAAGCTGCAGGGCCAAAAAACAGACATAATGAGCTATTTGCAGCATTTTTTTTCAATTCAGCGAGTTGTTCAGGGGGGAAGAACAACTTCATATTCAGAATGTGATTACAGAGATATTTTGAAAAAATATTTTTACAGTTTATACTATTCAATTCAATGGGATTTCTGCAACTATCAATAAACGACACCAACACAGTCAGATGGAGATGTTTCACAGAAAGTTTGGGTGAAGTTTTGTTTAGTTGACTGAAAGGTAAAAGATCTCCATCACAAAGACGTCTGGCGCAGAGCACGGCGATGTGAGGGCCCCACTGAGTCTCCACAGATACCCGAGTTAATCATAGAACCCACACACTTTCTAAATAAGGCTCATATCAGCATCGTGATATGAGATTAGATATTGTATTAAGCTGCAGTGTCTTTTCGTGGTTTTAGACGCTGCATTACAGCACAGGGACGCACCTATTCAACTGTTCCATGTTCTATCATTGACCAGTGTGTCATTATAGCCACATTAGTTAGGATTGTTTATCACAAATAATATTGGCTTACTATTTTGTGACAGTCAACCCCCACAAAAAAAAGATCTTGCTCGGCCCTGAAATAGAAACAAAAGAATCTGAAACGTGTTTTCAGCCAAAGAGGTGACAAAGCCTCTCCGAGGACTCTAAACAGAGTTTAGAAAATTTAAATGATCAAAATAAAAAATTCTAAATTGACCAAAAGGATAAAAGACGACACACAGTGACACTAGCAGTTTCCCTGAGTAACTTCTTCTTCGAGCTGAATGGGAGTTATAAAGGACTGCAGAGTCGGTGTATGTGGGACGGCTCGGAGGCGCTGCGGTGTCGTCATGGTCCTCGCCGGGTGAGGAGAGGAAGCCCCCGGTCAAGGTCTCATCACCACCCCCGTGGTATGTCTGTGCCCGTCTCCCTGCTGGCACCGCTCCGGGCATTGCTGCAGCGTCAGCGTGGTGTAAATGGCTGTTTGAAATGCCATAGTGCTGATTGCGGGTCGGATTTATTTGTTTAGCTCTGAAGGGGAAGCTGTTTGGGGGGTCAGACTAGTCGGCCCATCGTCTACGGGAAATCTTCCTAAGTAGACGGTCAGATGCTGACACTGAAAGGCAGTGAGGTTCATGCGGTAGGGAAACCGAGGGCCGTAGACACAGTGATGTGTTCAGATGCACTGCAGGAGAAGCGTGGGGTTGACTGCTGCCTGCACAGTGCACTTCATTCTGTGTACTACAACTAAATACATGGACTCTGAGGTAGCACTTTATAATAAGTACACACTATTTAGCATGAATAAACACTGAATTCATCATTTATAAAGCATTATTCATTATAAATGTTTCATTCTTGATTAATAAGCTTGGGGTTTCATACTTTTTGTAAATTGGTTTTCATACCTATTTGTAAATTAAGTATTAAGGCCTTATAGATGATTACTATGATCTTTTGTAAAGTTTTAGTAAATGATAAAGCTGCAATTCATGATTAATTCAGGTAGTTACTACTCATTAGTTAAGTATTAGTTAAGTATGTTCAGAGACCTTTATAAATGTCATGATTAATTCAGTATATATATATATATATATATATATATATATATATATATATATATATATATATATATATATATATATATATATATATATACCTGGATTGGTCTACTTACAACTGAGGTGGCACTTGCCAGTGCCTATCTCTGGACTAGTGACGAGCTTGCTAGCGAGCTAGCTATCCATAGCTAGCATAATCAGTAATATGTAACTATGTGCCAACAAACTAGTGTGTGTGTGTGTGTGTATTCGCAGAGATAGAGTGTGTAAGTGTACAAGGAAAATGATTTGAGGATGTGTGAGGTTTCCCCCTTCTTTTCCAAACCCTGTGTGTTTGTGTGAACCCCTCAGTCTCTCTCCGTCTCAGTGAACCGACACACTGCGTCCCACTCTCCCCCCGTGGTCAGTGGCATTCATAAAGCGCCACAGACATTTGGTACAGATGGCAGAGCACCTTAAATTTAAAGACACTATTTTTCTGTTGGGGGAAATGGACAGAAAGTACTTTATATTTAAGCACCTGGAGATGGGGCTGAGGGGGGTCGTGAAACAAGCGGTGCATCTCTAATGTGTGGAAATGCACCGCGGAGACGACAGAGAACACCTGAGCGTCAGTACGTTGGGCAGGCTCATTCCACAGGGATATCCTGCAGTATTCCGAGCATCATGTGCACACGGAGCAAACGACTGAAGGAGACAGTCAGTGAAACAGTTAACTTTCTGCCTTTTGGAGGGAAGAGTCGGTAGGAAAAAAACAAAAAGGTTAGCTGCCTCAGACGGTGGCGGGGAATTCCGAGTTGTGCCTCGGCCGTCTCTGCCAAGTTTATTGTGTTTGTCTTCCCTGCTTCCCTGTCTGTTTCAGCCCAGACAATGAAAGGTTGTTTAGATTCACTGCACAAATAGCATATTAACGTCTCAGAAGTTTTACATTTTTATATAAATAATAAGATCGTGACTGGAAGACTGCCACTGTTTGATTTCAGGTCACAAAGAGAATGCTGCTCCTTCAGCTTTCTAGAACATCTTGGCTTATGTACATGATGGAGGCCCAGTTTTTATTTTTCTGAAAGAAAGCGAATGCCTGGACTGTGTATACGAGAGTTTAGAAATAAACACAACCTCGCCTTGTGTCCATCGAGTTTACAAGACGACTCGGAAAAAAGGTTCATGTTTTTGTAACAGCTTCGGTTTTCAGCATTTCTTATTCTCTGCATCCGTCAGGGTTGTTTGGCCATTCAGAGCCACCGTACTTGCAAACCTCATCATCCAAAATGGCGTCTGATAAGATGATTCACTTCGCTCATTCGCCTCGCAGCACAAAGCTGTTCATGACAAACAAAGTAAGGAACACAGAGATGCTCAATTTAGACATGTGGCTGGTGATTGCAGAGCAGCTTGGAATCCTGATGATAATAGAGCAAAATAGAGAATGTACCGAAGACAAGACACTAGTAATTATCAAACAACCGCTTCTTGCTAATGTCATTCATTTGGACTCGCAATTTTATATATATATATATATATATATATCATAGCCAATTATTAAATTTATATCGGCACTAAAAATAGAACTCCTTAATATTAACTAGATACTTGACTACAAAAGACTGAATTGACTTAAATACTGTAGATACAAGGAGGCAGTTTACAGTGGAGTGATGGTTAAAATGTGTAATGTATGTAATGACGATAACATAATTGCAGAATGCAGTCCTGGCAGGAACTATGAATTCACTAGAACCGGCTCTTTGGTTTTAGCTTAGTGAGTGAGGTTGAGCTGACTCAAGGTGCTAATCGCTCATAACAAGCTGTCAGATTGATTTGTGCCTGGATTTTGTTAAAATGCACACATTTGTTAAAATGCATATATTTGGGGTTCGTTTAGTCCTGCCTATTACAATGATTTCCATATCAGGTGTTGCTCCAGTAGAGGAAGAAAAAACACAAAGAGAGATATTCAAAATACCTCCTCACACTTTCTGCATTCTTTAATATTCTGTGTGCCTGATGGGAGGCGGCGGCTGCGGGCGTACGTGGCCTGCGGGCCGCCAGTTTGATCCCTGCATAAAAGCTGTCTCCTCTACTGAAGTAAAGTAACCTGCCGTGTTTCCTGCTATCTCCAATTTTGAGCCCTTCAGTTTGCTGATGGTTGTGTTTATTATGGTCCAACGATATCTCGCTATGAAGGCAGTAATGATCGAGGATGATCAGTGTGATGCTGAGTCCAGTCAGTCAGGAATAGACAGAACATGAATAGACACATTTCTTTTGTTCCTCCATGGCCTATATATACACATTTCACTGTTACCTGATGGAGGCCATAACTACGCCAGAAGGGATAATTAATTTCTAGCTTTTCAATGCAAATCAATTCATACTAGGAAGATTCAAATGTAATTTTCTTCAGGGTGTTTCCCGAGATGTGGAGTGCAGCAATGATGACATATTTTTGTAGGCCAACAGAAAGTTAGCGCCACACTGGTTCCCTCCACAAAAAGCCACTGATTATTTGGAATATTGTAGAAGATGAGATTTGTGGCAAACAAACGTTCATGATAACTTACATAAATGTTTTGTCCATGAAGATCATCTTTACAAATGAACACCACTTTGATGAGTTTTGAAGCATAACAACTGACATCTCATTGACTACTGGTTAGCAGTCGTCTTTTTTTTAGAAGCTTCAGAATTCAAGAGGAACATCCACTGATGTATTTTATATTGTAGAGCCAAACGTTAACATATCTTAGGCTTGTGTTAACTGCTGACATCAGTTCAGGCTTCTAACAGAAGCCCCATTCAAGCACCACTGACTTCATTTGGAGGCAACCGGAAGGGTAAAAATGCTGACTCATTTCCAGGTTTTACTCAAGGTGCATTTTGCACTGGCGAAATGTCGTCACTGACGGCCTGCTCAGGGGATTAATGGAAAATTTGAACACAACGCTGAGGTGGATGTGACGTGATGACTTCAATTAGCTGGCCTCCACCTTTCTTTGAGAAACAAGGGAGGATTCTACCAGCGATATCCTGGCTGATGTGAAGTGTGAAGACATCACATTTTCTTGAATATTTCATGACTACTGCATTATTTGAACTCATACTGTCCAGCAGTGTAGACATGCGTATCATATATAGTTTGGTGTGTGTGTTTGCATATATGAGATTGTTTTGCCATGTGCAGAAGGGCAGTGTCTTGGATTAGTATTTAGGAGGAAGAGGAAGGTGGTCACTGTGCGGGGTTCCCCTCGTGGAACCTCTCCCCGGAACGCTATCCCTCATCAAAATGAACAAGAAGAAGAACACACCTTAGTCAGCATCACATATGAATCCAAAACACATTATATTATATTTATGTTTAAGAAATGAAAAATAAATAAACAAAATCATAATCATAATAATGGCCTGGTCTCTGTTGATATCAAGATAATTTTGCCAGTGAAAACCGAATGAATGAAAAGGGACCTGAAAGATATGATGGGTTTGAGTCTGGAACTTTATGCTGACATGACAGAAACATTTCTGTCTTGAATGGAAAAGGCTGGACCTGTCCGTACCCGTCACTCTCCCCTTGCCTAGACACACTCCACATGTCACAGCAGCAGCCTCAGCCGAATCCCTGTTGGGTGAGTCTGACATGTAAGGTCCAGCAGGTCTGGAGTCAGCAGCATGGCAGCCTGGACCAACACAGCTTATTTCCTCTGGAGCCCAAGAAAAGATGCTGTTTCTCCCACAAACCCTTTAATCTTCTGTTCAGATACACTAGCTGTGCCGTTAATGGATTTTGCACGGCAAAAATATCTTGTCTCAGCAAGTAATTCCGTCGAGCATTGAGCATTGTTTTGTAGAACACTGCAGTGATATAATGCACCTGTTTCCATTGTAGCCATATTCCTAAATGCCATGCAATGATCTGCACACGTAGTGATCCCACTTACTTAATTGTCTCTATAGTTAAGTCTTGCTGTATGCTGAATGAGTTTCCAAGATGGATATTTTTAGTACAAAAAGTTTTCAAATCCAATCTCATTTATACGACCCCCTGAAGAACAATCGTATCTTGAGGAACTGGGCAATTCTAGAAGGAGACATTGCTCTTGAGATTATCAAATGTACTTTTTTAGCATTTTCTTTGGCACCACAAGTCCCATCATATTGGAGAGAAGGCAACTCGCACCAAAACAATCTAGACTGATGAATAGCTCTAAGGTAACAGGACACATCTGTGTTTTGGATGTTTGGGGTGAACTGTTGCTAATGCAGCATAAACATATTGAACTCTTTTTGGGTAACAGTTTGAATTCAATGTTTAAAGCTTGCTGATTGGCTGGTGCTTTTGTTCCCAACATGCATATTTATGATGAGTTTGGCTATAAAATGGTTTGACGTGAATAACTCCAGCTAGCTAGCTAGTGCTGCAGCATGGTCGTTAGAGAATAATGCTTTTCTTATCATTGGGTAGCTAGTATGCTATTGTGTTTGATAATGGGTGCATTTACCTTCTCAGAACTCTAACATTGCAGTTTATTGCCACGTTGGGGCTTCTTACTTCATATCAGTTGATATTATGTGGCGTAAGAGAGTCCATATTATGAGTCTCATATTAACAATAAAAACTCTTTGTATATGCTCATAAAAAATAAAAAGCACTGAGGTTTAGTTTTTCTGTCTTGATATTCAATCACATTACCTCAGAACCAGGTCTCACATTACAAGGCCTTTTGGTTTCCTCCCACCAGTGAAAAGATTTGGATGCCAGTCAAAGATTAGCGAGGGCACTGCGCGAATGAGTCGGGAGAAATGTGGAGCACAATGATGCACAAAACAGCGATCCGCGGCTTCAAACCGAACAAAACTACTCGGAAGCTTTGGTCATAGGGCTTGCTGAGGAACCACCTGAAATACCACATCCGTAGTAGCCTCTGTGCAAGGGAATGAGCACATGAGCACATGAGCACATGAGCACATGAGCACATGAGCACATGAGCACATGAGCAGGAGTCTCACCAGAGCCCACAGTGCTTACTCAGCACCGCTCAGGCGATGGCCGCCACGTCATGCTCACCACCTACCTACCTTTGGAATATTGGCTTTGGAATATATATATGTATTATATATTATATATACTATGTATTATATTTTAACTCCTGCTATTTTTATAATAATGAGTGTGTGTGTGTCTAGGTCCTTTTTTATTTTTCCGAGAGAGCTACACACTACACACTGAGCACCAGCTTTTTCCGCTTACTTCCTTCATAGCTCCGTCAACCAGTGAAGGACGTTTGAATTAAAATGCATTTTATTTGAAGGATGATGCTATTTAACATAGTTCCTAAATAGGGCATGGAACTGATGAAACAGAGATTATGCTAATGCTCATTTGCTTTTCCCTTGTTGGGTGTTTACTAGGGATGCAACGATACCATTTTTTACAAACCGATACGATACCGATATTTTTATTTGTGTACTTGCCGATACCGAGTACCGATACCGATACTTCTTAGATTTGGTCTCCATGAAAGTGCAATTAATTTGGAGGCAGATTTTATTTTATCCTCTGCAGATTATGTCAATCCTATAGTACAAAATTAACAGAAGGCTATCCCAAGCTTTAAACTTCTTGTGGAAGTCCCTCTAATGTCGGACCATAAAACGCCCCGTGTCCGGGTTCATAATGTAAGCGATAATATTAGGGATCGAGCAATTATATAGGAAGCTGTGTTCCAAGTTATGTTTCCGGTGCTTTTATTGTGGAGGGAGAAACGGAAAGGAAAAGAGTGGAATTGTGGGATATACGTGTGTGAAGGAGATAAAAAAGTGGTTCAAGTTACCCTGCAGCGTGTTTTCATTTTATTAGAATTACAAATAGACACACAACAGACACTCGGCTACAATAATATCATCCGTAGCCGCACAACAGCGTCTGAATGAGGCCGCTGCCAGCGCTACTTCAGGTGGATCAGCAGCCGTTTGATTCAAACCGGCAGGACGGCGGTGATGACGCGCAGAGCTTCTCAATTATAGATGTATTAAATATGGAAAATTTCAACTCTCGCGTCTAACGTGCCGCCGGCGTAAATTTGCGTCTGTCGCAACCACACGCGTCTGTGCATAGACTTTACATGTAATCTGGTCGCGCGAAACATCGCGTTGGGACGGACTGATTACAAGTAACTCCGGGGCTGTCAGCCACTAACAAGAGCACTAATATGAGCACTAATATGTCATACACACGTATGCAACACCGGTTAATAAGCACAATATCGATAAAGTCTTGTATTGTACTCGCGTCTCACTTTTCTCCTGTCTATTGAAAGAAGTGAGCGCTGCGTAGCGGGGATCCAAGATGGCGGCTCCAGATTCTGCTGTTGAGACAAACTGGCCATCTGATTGGACGGCAAAACAACTTGGATAGCGTGATTGGCTGCTCAGAAGTTGAGACAGTTGAGACAGAGAAGAGTGTCTCCGGCTCCGCCACGGGGTTGCTTCTCCACAAAGCGCGACCAGTTTGTTGTAGTGAAATACTGTTGAGTGAGTATCGGTTCTTGGTATCGGCAATTGAAACCGATGCGAGTACGAGTATTTAACGCAGTATCGACCACCGATACCGATACCGGTATCGGTATCGGTGCATCCCTAGTGTTTACATGTAGTGTATTGTAATATATTAATTTATCATATTGAATCATATACACTGTTTTTGTATTTGTTTTGAGATAAAAACCACACGTATCTCTACTTTTTCCTTTTATACTCTACATCTAAAATCAAACTGATGTTGGCAAACTGTTTCTAATTTTAACTCTTGTCCCCAGTTGGGATGTTCAGTGTAATTAAAATATATGAATATATCATATTTAATCATACATATACTTCATATCTATTCAGCATATGAATTAATATGTTGTTTATTTATTTTTTTCCTTTGTCTCTTGTTTGCACTTTACACTACTGCTGTCAATAGCTAAAACATTTGGCCAACAAGCTAACACAAGTTAAGCTAGTTGGCTAACAAGATAATAGATGGATAGAGGTAAGGAAAATAAACTAAACTAGCTTTTATTTCTATTTTATTAATGGTTTTGAGATTAAGAAAATAAAATATATCTTAACTTTTCCTTTTACACTCCTTAAACATGTTGCGTGAAGTAGCCGATAGCGAACATCACAATGCAGCTGTCTGTAGATGTTATTTGCAGCCTAATGCGTCGACAAGGCGGAGAAGTCTCAGTACGAGCACTACAGTGTGACTGAGTCCCCACAAACAACTCGGGACAAAACACTTCCATGTTCTGGCTGTACCTTTATTCTCTTTAAGTCTGTGATTCCTTTTTGCACATCATTAGCCTCCATTTGGATAATCTCTTTTTATCCTGCCAGTCTGCAGAAATGTTTTTTTCTCCCTTCTTGATGCCGCTCGATTCATTAAATAGAGGAATCCACTGGCACTGAGGAATGGAACTCCAAAGCCCAGACTGGAGGAAATTAGACTGGTCTCTTTTTGTTTGCTCTATCCATCCTGACTCATCACGACTTGGGTATTTTTAGCAGTGGATTCCTGTTTGTCTTCCCCCCCACTGTTCACAAGGGGCTATCATATTCTGTGAGACAGGGAGGAATGATCAATGTCAAATATCAGCCGAGGCTTGATTAAAGGGAAAGACACAAAGTTGGAGCCTTGTGTCGTGCTGTACGTGAGACGTGTTGCAGCTGGATTAGAGTGCTCGCATTAGTGTGGACTCAATGTGAGTGTTTTGTCTGGCTCAGCTGTCTGTATCAGCTGCATGCTCGTTAAATGTTGGGCTTAAACCCGCGCTGACACCGTTCCGGCTCTGGTTACTCCCGTGGGAATACCTGCCATTGTCAATGTGAGCCCTCATAATTCCCCCGGAATTAGCCTCAAACGGTTGAAGTTGGTCCGGCCGGATAAAAGATGCAAGAACCCCCGAGCTTCGTCACTTCCACCGCATCTGAGGGCTCTGCTCGTGACGAGATTCTTTATTCCTTCAAGCATAGCTGAGGTTGGTTCATCGTGGTCCCGTACATTAGTGTGACCCCCTCACCCTCACATACACGCACACGCACACTCACACACACACACACACACACACTCCATACTGTCTGACTGTTAATGCGGCCCAGTGACCCGATATCCTGTTTGTCAGGAGAACAGAAACATGTGATTGTCGCACATCCTGCCGGTCAGTGATCTGTGGCACATACAGCTGCCGGGCATCAGGATTTATTTAGCTTCTATTGTATGAGCTCGAAAACAATCACACTCTGTCTTCAATGCCAGGGAATGGATTTGAAGTGTGAGGTGGCTGGGTTGGTTGCCATTAAGCGTGGGAGATTCCTGCGAGTTTGGACGCATGAGCCAGGGGCGTTATCATGCAAAATTAATTATTTGCCTCTTTTATTTATTTTTTATGTCCCCTGAATCTCAGTGCAGTAAAAAACCTGCCTGTGTTTTATTGAGACGAAATTATGGTATAATGTCACTTTTGCTATTAGCCCTGAGTCTGTGCATGCCAATTGATCCTGCTGTTGTCATAGCAACATGAACCACTAAACCTCTGCGCAGCTGTTGTTATGGAAGCCCTTGAACAGCTGGGGGGCTATGGCTGCAGAGGGATTGTGGGAAACGGGCCTTTTGGTCCTCCCTTCACACCTTGACCCCAAAGCTCCTGCTAGCAGGAAAAGAGGAGGATTTGGTAATCTTAAAGATGTCCATCTGGAGGTTTCTCTCCACCGCACTGAGCCTCCATATGATCAGAGAGGAAGTTTAGGCAGGGAGTTGGGAATATTTAAACGTGTCTGTGTCTTCGCCAATCCTGCTTTGCCACAAACGCGAGCGGTGAAATCAAATGAGTCAAATGAGAATAGATTCTCTGCCAGGGTTTCCCTGATGCATTGGAGCACATCCCGTTATTGATATGAGCAAATGTTGTACACAGTGCAGCAATAAGACAACCATTTCACCAGAAACACAATACAGTCCAATTCTTTTAGTCATAATAATGCTGAAATGTAACATAAAGAGCAATGTCTGCTCTTCCCACTGTTTGATTAAAGGCAGAATTCATTGACTGTGGATGTGTGTGTGCCAGGAGTGTCGGTACTGTGGACACTGCCATCTTTGGACTCCTATAATGTGGAAGAATACCCAGATTATATATATATATATATATATATATATATATATATATATATATATATATATATATATATATATATATATATATATATATATATTTATATATTTATATATATCCCTCACTTAAGTACAGTATGTGGCATGTATGGGGATTGTAACGGTGCAACAAACTGGAACCCAAAAGCACGACTCTGAGACAGGTAACAAAGATACCTGGAACGCTTGAAGGGGAATTTGTGACAGGGATCTATTGGAATATAATATAATATATATTGGAATATCATATTAATAACTGTTTTTTTTTTTAGTGTATGATCCCCCTGAAAATTACAACGGTTCTGTTTTCGATACCTTAGAATGAGCCCTTTATACCAACATACGGAGCGTGAGCCATATTTCTACTGTAGCCCAGAAGGGACAAACCAAACTGTAGCTGGGGACATTTGCACTGTAATTTTTCGACATGCTTGGTTGGCACAAGGGAAAAGTTTCAGTTGGTTACAATCTGCAAACTCACCCCTGGATGCCAATTCCCACATAAGTAAAAATACTATGATGTAAGATATACTCTATTACCAGCAAAAGTATTCCATTCAAAATCTTACTTCAGTAAAAGTGATTATTTTCATTACATAGATTAGTCTCCTGATTATTTTCTCCATTAATTTATTGGTCTATAATATGTAAGAAAATAGTTTCAAATTGTGCTGATAGCTGAATGGTTTAGGCTCCTCCTACTGAACCTAACATATACATATAAAAAAGGTAGAAAGGAATTAGTCAAAGGTGCCAAGATATATTTCTTTTGAATTATACAAAGCAGAGAACAGTTAACCTCATGGTTGAAGCTCTACAGATCACGTCTCCTCTATAGACTCCGCCTGTGGCGGCCAATAGCAGAGGCCCTCAGGAACCTTTTATTGAGCTCTTTATTGGATTGATATTACCAGCACTGTTAATGTCTTCAGTTGTCATACTGTAATATGTTTCTGTTTTATTTGTATACTGCAAAAAACGATGTCCTCTTTAGGGACTATACAGCTCAACATTGAATCTCTAAAGTTGTTTTGCATAAAGTCTAAACTGCAGAGTAACTACAGCTGTCAGCTCAGTGTAGGCAGTACGAAGTGCAATGTTAGATGCTTAGTGTAGTAGAAGTATGAGGTAGCAGCAATACTAAGAAGGTGAGATATAGTACAGCAGACTCACGGTGTACCTGTACACATGGACAGGCTGCAGTGTGAGTGATGGTGGGCAGATTCGGGAATGCTAATGTTTCCTCTGCGGCTCTTGTGAGGAACACGGTGATTAGACCTCCAGCCCCCTGGGTGGAGCCCCTCGCTGCACCGGCTCCCGCTCTGGTTTGCTTTGACGTCAACAGGAAGGTCAGCCGGGTCCCAGAGGGGTCGTGCGAGAGATGGCGAATGGTGTGTTTGGCGGGCTTCGGGAGGCAGAGACGCTCCTCCTGGAGCCCAGACGGGGCCGTACGGGATGGCCGAGGGAGGAAGGGCCCTTGGAGCTTAGGGAGGGCTTCGGGAAGGATTACTGAGAGGCTAAAATGTTTTCTTTGTGGCCATAAGAAACCTAAGAAATGCCCTCACCCAAATCTCCCATGGTCTGAGGGGCTGTTTGGAAGTGAAACTTGAGCTACATCCTGAAGACTTTCTCCTCTTCTCGGGCTTTGAGAGTGTCTTTACTGTTGTTATGCACTATTTTCTTTCTAAGCTTGAGCTCCACATCTTTTATTGTTGCATTTAGTGGAAATGGAGCCAGGTCCAACCAATAGCTGGACCTCCCTCCAAATTAAGAGTGAGTATTGGAATGAGGTTGGGAGGAGTTGGATAGACTATACGGGATTAGAAAGAAACTGTGCGAAAGGTTTCCAAAATGAAATTAAATACATTGTATATGGGAATAAGTGCATTACAATTAATGTAATAGAGCACCAGCTGCCACATTCCTGCTTTTTGTTTTCAGTGTAGAGTAAAAAAAAAAAAAAGAAACTTGTACAACACTAATTCTTGAAAACAATCTTCGGAAAATGGTTCCGCAATTTCCTCATACAATCTGGTTGTTTATCCATTTTATGTTCAATGAACCGCTTTATTTGCCACATCTCAAATGATGTAAACACTCCTAATTGACTTTTCTCAAAATTTGCATGACAGTGGGGTAGAATATTAACTTTTTTATTGTGTTTTTTTCTCTTGCCCCACCTTTTTAGAGAGTTTGCAAAAAAAAAAAGCTCTTCTCGTTAAATCTCCACAGCTTTCATTCCAGTCCCCCCTCTCCACTCGGGGCCTCTGGTAGTAGCTACCACACACAGTAGTCCCCACTGAGCTCTGCGGGACCGGGTAAATACCATCCCTTCAGAGGCTCTGTGTTCGCAGATTGCTGGAGGTAGGCGGCCTGCTGTGAGGCCGGGCCACACTCTCACTGTTCTGGAGGGGCTTTAAGCGAAAGATCAGGTGTCCAGTCCTGAATGCTTGATTGAACTTAAATCTTTTGCATGTGCGCCGTGTGGCTCAGACATGCCAGCCAGCCAATTGCCGAAAGGAATTTGAGTCACAGAGGCTCTCTGACCTCCCTGTTTTCACCAAATCGATGAAAATGATAATCAGATGCATTTTGTTTGTAGTGATGGGGAGTTGCATTAAATTATGAACTGACTGTAAATCAAGTTACTAGTTACAAGGCAATAACAACCCAATAAAACCAATAACGCACATATGTATTTATTGATGCCTTAGAAAGCTATTTCTCTATACAAGTACTTTAATATAAAATGTGTCCCGAAGTTTGACAATGCAATGGATATTTTATTTTGAATAATAATGGTTGGATGGACAGATGGACGGATAGATGGATGGATAGATGGTTGATGGATTGATGGATGGATGGTTGATGGATGGATGGATGGTTGATGGATGGATGATGGTTGGTGGGTGGATGTGTGAATTTCCTTCTTAACTTTGGAAATAGTAATTTTGTAAATTTCTGAAAGATATTCATTTTATGCTCATTCACTTTTTTTCTTTGAGCTCCTGAGGAAGACTGTGATAAGCGTTTGAACGATTTGTTTTTTAAAAGTGTTTTATGGCTTTCTTCTCAGATGCATAGCGTGTTGCCATAGCATCCCTGGTTTGAATGCAACAAGGGTCTCGCATGTTACCCCTTGTTTCCTGACCGTCCTGACTGTCCATTATCTAAAACAGAGAAGCGGCATATTGACATTACTGTGCTACTGCGTTGGCTGTGTCCCTAGTTAAAGGCAATCACACTAGAAAGTACACAACCAGACCTCCACAACACAACAGAACATACCACTACTGGTGTCAGGTTCGTGATTGTCATTCAGGGTCCACTATGCAGGATGCTTATTCAATGCAAGGATATGGCGGGTGTATTCTTTATATTTTGTTATCCTCAACAAACCCCACGAAAAGACCAACACCAGCAGTGGATAAATCTCCTAACATGTATTGTTTTTGAATCCTAAAGCTGATAGATCATCTTCTTCGTTGCCATAGAGCTCCATTAATTAACACATTGATGGGCCTCACTGTTGCACCGGCTGGCATGTTCCTTCATCATCATGAACATACGCACTGTAGTTTAATTTGACTCGGTCCCACGTCCTGCTGCCACAAATACTCACTGGGGCGCCATGTGTGGATTAATCCGCCGCTGAAAATAGTCCCATACAAATGCACTATTTCCTCCTGTTTGAGTAACGTTTGATATAAACTACAGACCCCAGCTTTTTTAGCTTTTAGGAAATTACTGAGCTTTAAACAAAATAAATAAAATAAAAAATATTAACAATAATATATATACACACATACTCAAAGTATTGACGGATGCACATTGTTGGCATGGTCTTCCTATGGGGTTGTTAACATTTTATCCTCTAAACGTTGAGGCAATTGAGGCAGACGCTTCGCTAACCACCATGTGCACACCGATACCGACGCTTCAGAGTCCATCAGTGCACTTGTGATTGCAAAGCGTTATATCAGGTGGAGATGATGACTTTCTATCCCACCAGTGAAATAGTGGCGCTGAACACATACTGCACCCCTGCTGGCATGGACATCTTTTACAGTTTTTCCACTTTCTGTCTGCATGCCGCCATTTTTAATGTCCTTTTCAGTAATAACGCTGACCTTATTAAGCTATATTGCTTAAACGTTGTCATCTGTCTGCAGGCTCTGTGTGGAGAGTTGGATCGAGGGCCGCGGAGCAGAGACTGAAAGCTGCTGCGTCGCTGTGGGCAAGCCAACTGTAAGTTGTCAGTTGCCTTCCTATAAACATCGTGATAAACCCGGCCCTGCGCTGGTGTTTGTTTAAGTGTCATTAACAAAGCTGTGTGCAATTTTCAAGTACGTGTTTCATGATAGACATTCCGTAACAACATGTCTGGGAGATAATCTATTTCTTTGTGGGCCAGCACAGTCTGAATTAATTATAAAGCACACGATCAGATGTAATTCACGCTATAAACACAGAGCCATGCCAGAGTACACGGCTAACGATTACCTGGGCAGTTCACTTCATCCGGGGAAAGGCTGAACATCCGTTCAATCACTTGACATTTCTTTAACACCCAAAAGAGATTCTTCATTTTTTTTGTGCTCAGTTCTTGTTGGAACTTTAATCTATAGCTGTGCTTTTAAAGCTTTTTTTAAAAATTATAACTGATTCATTCTGTAACAAACACTATTTGCATCTTAGTCCGAGATGGAAATTAATGTGACCTAATGGGAATTTGGGTGATTTCCTTTTTACATCTGACATTCAAATTGAAGTGTTGTCCCTCGACTTCCACTGTACAAGTAAAAGTAAAAGTTGTATTATGTTTTCCACAAATGTTCTATTCCTGAACAAGCCCAGAGACCATGTGATGAGAACAGGGGATCCCAGTGCTGTGATGACTTTATCTAATTCAGCAGCTAACAATGCTGTCAACACGGCTCTTTTTAGAACCAAGCCAAAGCAGATCATGGGACAGAGGACTATCACACCAGTTATTATTACCATAGACCATTGACACGCTAATATGGTGATTAGAAGGCTTAGATTATGCACGATGAATGGTTTGTCAGAACTGAACTCCTGTTTGTTGCTGTTGTCCACCTCCACCTGCGTCCTTCTAGAGACAATGATATTAGAAATTACGGGGAAATTGCTGTCTAGGAGCATTTTAATATTACTGCCTGTCCCTCTGGTTCAAATTGAAATAAGGCCGAGGACTTTAATGTCCTCTGCTCGCCCGTGTTTGCAACTAATTGCAGATTGATTTGGAGAGCTGAAAAAGTTGTGGTTGTTTCTCCTGAATTGAAAATTATTCTGATTTAATGAAACCCTCTTTCTGTTTATTCTTCTTTTAATGTATCAGTGCGCTATAGCCCCGCCTCTCTTTTTAAGATGCAGAGTTGCTGTAAAATGTGTTTATCTATATCGTTAAGGGTCCACTTGGTTCCTAGCATTTGAGACTCAACCTGGAAGCCGAGTTGAGCTTCTCTTTGGTCTCACCAGGTCTCGGGTGTGTGTGTCTACGACTGTGTCAGTACGTCTGTAACACCTGGACGATTTGGAGCAGACGTGCCCCCATGTGTGCATCATAATCACTGCAGGAGACAATGTGTTTGGTTGCAGGACCATCATGCTGCGCTCAGAGTTTATTGTTCTCTCTCTATTTTGGTCTATTCGGGTGAACCGCATTTTGAATTGGGTCGGGTCTGACCGGCCTCACGGAAATAGAACAACTGATGCTCTTTAGGTTTGGGGAGGGCCTTCTGTCTGCAGCTATACCCAGGAATAACAGTCGTTGGTGTCGGGCAGCTTCACGGGATTATCTGTGGATTCAACCCTTTTCTCAAGGGAGTCTTGACAGTCATGCTGTTGAGGGACGGGTGCTTCATGTTGACATTTGCCACAGCTTCATCTCTCTGCATATACGTATTGGAATATAGGATCCACATTGGATGGTTCAGTACCTCACAGTTATTTATCCCACTTTCGTTCTAAACTCTGATGTAGCAAAGCGGAAAGCACCAATTTGGAGGTCAGGTCGGCCGGTGGGTGTGTGGTGCGCTTGACTTTCATGCAAGAGAACGGCGCTCGCGTCTCATCACAGATCTGCAATTAACATTAGTGTTAAGCAGAACTATGATCCTTCCCTCAGCTTTGCCAAGTGTTTTAGTAGCCTAACCTCAGTGTGTATGCCATAACCACAGTCTTTCCCCATGACAACCACAGCCGCCATGTGGAGATATGGGAAGAAGACATTTTATCTTGAACCTAATTCAAGGTTTTACCAAATGGTCTGTTCTTGTAAAGACTGGGTAGCTGCACAGCAGCAGCATTTCTGCTGCCGGCTCTAGGGTTCAAACTGGCTGTCCTCTGTCATTATCCTACTTTTGTAACATCAACTCCTTATTGTGAAGTGTTGTTTTTGTCAAATTCTTCTCAATCCTAATTTAGTTTTCGCAGTCAAATTCTGCAAATGTCCTTCTATTGTGAAGGCGCCGTGGACAGAATACGAGCGAGCACAAAGGGGGATCTGTGCACACATGGCAGTCTCTCGTCCATTGCCAGAGGAGGTCTGGTGTTACTGAGCCATTTGTCTCTTCCTACACACAGGCCAGACTAATCGCCCAGTCTCCGTGTCCTCTCGGCCCCTAAGTGTTCCCCGTTGCTGCCCTCCCTCTCTCCACCCAAAAACCTCCAGCACGACTCCCCACCAAGGATTGTTTTACGCTTAATTTTGTTAGACTTAATGAGATTTCACTAATTAAATCTCCTCCTGGTTGGAGCCCCCATCCCCCCCTACATTGCTCCCCTCAATTCCACTCCCAATCACTCCAGCCCATGGGGTGATTGCTTGTAGAGCTATTTTAGACAAATAAACTTTTTCATGAAGAACAGGGGCAGTGGGTTGCACAAGGACAGGCCTGTGTTACTCTGTGGATTTCCAATTTCGCGCCAAGATGCTCCGCTGCACTTGTGATTGCCAATAGGTTTTCAAATCTGAGATGAGGTGCCGATGAGTATTACTACTAGTAGTAAAGTTTTTTGTAACATCTCATTGTCTGTTTTGATGATTGATAGTCGCGTTTAGAAACTGCTGGAAACGCATTGTTTCCTTCAAAACCTAAGTAGTGTAGCACAGTAGCAAAATCTCAAAAGCAAATCCACGGAGCGACAGGACGTCACTCACAAAACGCTTCATGTTCCAGATTCAGATCCCTAATAATAATCCCTGCATTAGCAGTATGGGGGCTCTAAAAGGGAAGTGCTGAAGGGTGGGACAATCTCAGTTCATGCAGTGGGACCTTGGAGGTCATTGTTGACAACAGCCGCTTGCCCTGCTATTGTGGACGACCCTCTGGGACTCTCGCACTGACTATTGTGAGATCCAGCCTCCCGTTTCCCGTTTGAGCCCTGTACACCCGCTGCCAGCTCCGCCGCTTGGTTCTTCAGCCAAAAGCTCCATTATAGCCCTCACCCCCTCTCCCTCCCAGGCCTCTGTGGCCATTGTAGCCCAGCTCCCCCATCCCCTGCTTCAGTTACACACACACACACACACACACACACACACACACACACACACACACACACACACACACACACACACACACACACACACACACTCCGTCCAGCCCCTGTGCTGTGTGGCCTTTGGGTGGGCGAGCGGGCAGCGTGCCCGTTCGAGATGGGAGTGCTTCCTTGATGAAGGCCCGCGCTGATCGGGTTTCTGCCACCTGTCATTCAGCTTAGGAGGCAGGAAAGGGGGCAACAGCGGTGGTGGGATGGGTGGGGGGAGTCGGGGGGGTTGATAAGAGATGCCATGGCAATCTGGCACCAAGCCTGCAGCCTGCTGTTGTTTCGGCATCGCCTCCCAGATTTCCCAAGTAGACCTTTTGGTTCAGGCAGTCCAGAGTTCCCATCTGATCTAATAATAAAGTAGTCCGATTTCACACATTGTCATTGCCTACTTGACCCAACGTTCTAGTACACTGTGTATTTCAAATGAAATGCCATTCACTGAATATCACAAAACATTTAGTGTTCAGTGCACTTAATGGCCTCACAGCTCCAACGCTTTTTGTTGAGTACTGAACATTTCTTAGAAAGGTTTATGTCAGCCATTACTAAATGAAGGCCAAGTCTCAGTTTCTTGAAGCTAGAGCGTGTTTATCTGCTGTACTCTCACATATTTCACAGTGAAACTGAATATTTGTGCATTCTACAGTTACCAGAGGGATTTAGATCAAATCCTTTGCATTTAATTGGACAGCTAAAAAGTGGGCGGGCTTAGAGTTTGAAATGGAAATGAAAATGAAAAGGTTTTTGCTCACTGATATCCAAACACACATGTTTATGTGTGTGTGTGTATGTGTGTGTATGTATGTATATGTATGTATATATATATATATATATATATATATATATATATATATATATATATATATATATATATATATATATATATATATATATATATATATATATATATATATATATATATATATATATATGTGTGTACACACAATCATCTCCACGGGAAAAGGATTACAACTGGGAAATGTATTGTTTTATTTCACAGGGTCTTTAAACCTCGTTTTTATTGAGTCGTACCTTATCTAGTCTTTTCCAGACATGATTTATGAAGATTGTATTTTATTACTTTATTGATATTCATATCGACTCCAGAAAGCACTCGGAGCTGGTCACCTTTGACAGAGCTGTTTATAATCACACTGTGGTCCATATAGACATATACTACATATGTCTGTGTATTGTTGGACAATACCTAATCATGAGATGTTTGTACAATGATCTATCGTCCAAGTGAGATCGACTTTGACCCTTTAGCTTTAACGTTGCCGTACCGCCACCTGTCATCAAACGTAAAAGAAAAGGCTGTTGCATAGGAATACAAAAATCTGACTCGTGGAAAACCTACTTGAATGGGATTAAGTGTGGTACATGGCTGACGCATGTTGGACCAAGGACTTGGAAAACAAAATACATATTTTTCTGTTATGAGTTGCACAAACCTCATAAGACCCCAGTAGCCCAATACACACATATAGGTTCATGCTGTGCTCCCCACACCCTATGCTACCAGTGCTTCTTTATATCTATTAAATGTAATATTTATAAGGAATGAAGAATTTTTTAGGTTTTCTCCTGATGTCCTGCTCAGGAACACACAGACAAACAAACCATCACCTCCTTGGCGAGTACCAGAATAACACGACCTGCTGTAATTCATCACAGGACTCACAGCATGCTATTACAAATTGGATGCTAGTGGAATGCTGGCAGTAAAGTGTTTATGGCCTCATTTAGCCCTGACTTGGAGACATCCATTTGCCTTTCCTCCTGAGTTGGAGTAGCAGGTTTCCTGCGTTGTGGCTTTGGCCCTGCCAGGCTCATGTGCTCACTCTGTGAGATCTTAGTTCAATCGAGACGTCTGGAAGTTAATCACAAGTGCTTCATAACCTTGGGAATTTAGTTAAAATGATTTGTTGCAACCTATTAAGAAAAGCGGTTGCTCCTGAACTGGTAACATTTGAGCTCAACGTCTCAGCAGATATGAAATTGTGAACGCCATTTCAAATGCAACATGATTCAGCAGCCTGTGGAACTCCTCAAGGCGCCCGGCCCAGGTTGAAATCCCTCCATCTTCAGCAAATGAACGTGTCAGACTCGTCAGGCCTGCAGGCTGGCCTGGTGTAACGAGGTTGAAATGTTCTGGGCTCTATTTTGGCTGCAGAATGTAAACTCTGACTTCAGTCAGGGAAGACTGGAAGGCGAACTGTAGCGAACGCGCCTGGCGAACGCGCCTGGCGTACTCCCTCTGACGTTACCCTCTGCGTTGCATGAGTTTGGGGTCACGCTTGTGCTTTACATTATCAGCTTCACCGTGTGATCCCACATTTCCCCTCCACCGCTCTTGCTACCTCTGTGCTTATAGCCAATCGCCTCCCGATCCATCCAAATCCATTCCTGCCTCACCCGGGCTCTTTACCCCACCAGCCCTAATTGTAATTATGTTGATTTAACTTAGACACATGCGGCTCCCTCCCCGTCATCTGAATGGAATCTTATTAGTTTGAATATTTTTTTTAATATTTATTTATTCCCATTTCTCAGGGTCCCTGTCGGCATTTCCAATTACTCTTGTCGTGCGGCTGTAATTGCCTCCATGCTAATGGCCGCCAGACAATCGTGCTAAATGAGGTGAGGCCGAGAGGCTAGGAGCCCGACTTCATTAAGAGCTAATGGGATTTTATAAGGGGGACTGAAGACCCAGCTCATCAAAAAGAGGGAGATGGAAGGAAAACAAAACAGATGGAGGGGGAGAGCCAAATCACCAGCATTCTAACTTAACCTGCTCCCTTTTCCCGGCACTCTGATGGGAAAAACAAAACAGGTTAGTATTTCTCTAGAGGACAACTAGCTTAATATAGAGAAAGACAATAAGACACACGGGCGGACGTGATGCGTGTGCATGATGCCTCTTGCTGTCCAGTTGAACATGAAAAGCAGCTATTTTTATGTGTCCCACGCTCTTGGATGCCGTCTCAAGGCGACTGTTTCATTTTCTTGGCAAAGTAACAGCGACACTTACGTGTAAATTATATATTTTAGAAGTGAGTGGACAGTCCTCCCACACATTTCACACTTCGCTCAGACAGAGAGGGACTTAGATGGGTTGGACGGATGTGAATACATGTCTTGAGCCCAACAGGATGTTATGAGGCCGAGGCAATAATACATTTTGTAATTCTGCATATGGGTTGAAGGCCGGCCAATGCCATCAGAAGCCCACGAGGTCATAAAATAATTCGGAGCTCTTAGATCTGTTATTGTTGCTGCCCTGTGATGGATTCTGCTCTCATTACCATGAAAATATCTGTTCTTTTTAATAATGTGGTTCCAACCAAACATCAACAGGAGGAATGTGTGACAAGAGAAGAAACATTCAGCAATCTTTTTTTTGTTATTTCTCTTTAGTTCTGATGTGGAAGGAACAAACATGCATCTCTTGGTGTGACTTACAATACGTACAAAAACAATATGTGAATTCGTTTTGACCTCTGTCAAAATGCTCAGTGCTGCCACGTGAACAAAGCTCCCCACTCCGTCCACTAAACCAACCCTTCACTGAAGTAATGATCCCGTACTGATCTGTCTGCCCTTGAAATGCACCGCGAGGCGGCCATCCATCGTGGGGAAATCGCTCCGTCCCCCACAGGAATATAGTTACCTTGTGTCGCGGGATCAGTTGCCCTATACTTTCATTTGCCGCGGCATCTTAAAGCCGACACGGTTTGTGTGCCCGTTGGTTTCGGCCCAGCGGCCTTTTTGGCTCCCGTACACCCGGCGCCTGCCAAATTCTCTCACACGCCGAATAAACCGACGAGTTCTCCGATGAGAAGCCAGCGTTATATAGAGTTGAGGGGGTAATGGATACTGTAAAGTGTACTACTGCCTCAACCCTTCCCTGGCTGTTATGTATCCGCTACTCTGTTTATGGGAGAGAATCTGTGTGTTACTCTTTCATTGAGGTCAGCGACTGGTTATCAGGCTATAACGTTACCAGGAAATATTTCTGAACGTTTTGCCCCGAGTATCACAGTAAAATGTCTGAATTCCCCCTCTGCATGGCTACTTCTGCACGGTGAGGCATTATTTCTTTTGGAGACAATATGCATATTGGAATCACAGAGTGGGCACAGAGGGGAGTTCAGAGATATGAGCTCAGAGTGGAAAGGAGGCCGGTTATGCACAGACCACACCAGGTATTGTGAGCAGAGGTGAGACTATTGTCATCTGACAGAAAGATGATGCAGGCTTTTGAGAAACAGTTTCACGTTGCTAAATATGCCGTTAGTTATGCATGTACTGGACCCCACCAACCCAGTCAACGGGGATATCACTGAGAACCTTATATTAAACTATGTCTACAGCCATAACTGTCATGATATAGATTTGATATTCAATACTTCCTCCTTTTAATAACGGTGAGTGGTACTGTTACTTAGGTCCCATCACGTTGAGTTGCTGAAGCAAAGGAAATAAACAAACATGTGCACAGAAGAGCTGAGAGCATAGAGAGTGTATTAACATTCACAGAGCGCTCAGTCAGGTCTTGATTGCGCCGGGCGTTCCTTCCCGTGGATGCTTGTGAAGACTCGGCTGAGGAGGCAGATGTGTCTACTCATCGGGGCTGCGGGCTGTTTTTGTCCCCTAAAATGCCGTCCAGGCTGGTGGTGGGACGATGGTTGTGGTTTAAGACTCGGGCCTGGTAGGAACAGCTGTCCTACAGCTGCCATCTCTCCTGCGCTTTTTTTCTTTTCTTTTTCGGGTGGGGGTGGGGGGGGGGGTTAGGGGGAGGGGGTGGTTGAAAAACAGTCCCAAACCTCTTGGGTCAGAGCCAGAGGTATGGCGGTCTCCCTGGCAACTGGAGCTGAGAGGTGGTGGTGTGTGTGTGTGTGTGTGTGTGTGTGTGTGTGTGTGTGTGTGTGTTTGTGTGTGTGTCTGTAAAGTGTGTCGGTGTGTGTGCGCAGGAGGGGGGGGCTTAACCTCCAGAAGCCCAGCACTGTAGGTTAAGGATCCTCACTTTATCTGCATCTCTTCTGCCACTGAGACACAGCACCACCTTTACCAACAAACAGCCCCAGTCGCACCAGAGTGACTTGATTCTTATTCTGTCTCCTACTTTTCCTCTAACTGCTCCCTAAGCTCAGCACAGGGGAATGTGGAGCTCCCGAGCAGGGCAAGACGTGGAGAAAGGGGAGAAAGGAAAAGGAGGAGAGGGGGTGGAGGAAATCAGTAAAAAAAGGAAAACGTGGG